>JABEZY010257405.1:0-15469 GCA_013467495.1 Gossypium gossypioides
TCATTAAATCCTTAGAAATCCTTAACGAAACTTTAAAGTAAGTTTAGAAACCTTCTAATCATGTTAAAACAAGTTTAAAAACACTTTGAAACCACGTTTTTACTCAAAATCCCGAAATCTACCATTAAAGACCCAATTTTTTACTTTTATTTAAAATATGCGATTTAATGGCTAATAATTTTGTTTTAAAGACTAGATAACATTAAAAACTCATAAGGAATCAAATCGTTACATTCGATGATGAGAGCGTTTGATCAAAAAATTGAAAAAACCCACAAGCTTGACAATGGAGGAAACTATGGTGTTTTGGGTGTTTTTCTTGGTTTTTATAGAGGTTTATAACTTCAGAGATGATAGAAATCAAAAGGAATTAGGATTTGGAGTTCAAAATTAATTGAAATAGCAATAGAGTATCAAGGAACGACAAACACAAATTTTGGATAGTTTTTACATGAAATAACTTGGTGAATAGAGGGTTTTTTAGCTTGAATATTAAAATTTGGTTAAATTACTTCATAAAAACTCTCAATTTTGACTCTTTTACAAATCAATCCTATCTTCAAAATTAGAGGTATTTAAAACTCATTTTCAGAAATTGATTTAATTTTCTAAAAATCATAATTGAAAACATTACTATTATGCCATGTCACAAAATATTGAACATTTGAAGGCTAAAATTCCTAAAATACCCCTAAAACTCCTAGGCCTTATTTTTAGGGTGTTACACTAAGGGTTTGTCGAGACAATAAACACGAATTGTGATAAGGAAAGTCCATGGGCATGGCAAGTGAAGACCATATAGTGTAAGACATAGTCCAGTGGCTATGGCATCATATGGGGAAATGAAGACCACATTGTGTAAGATCTAGTCTGGGACTATGGTGTCATGTAGAGAAAGAAAATAATGAAGGTTGGGTAAGTACCGTGTGATGCGGGGCAAACCTCAAGATTTTGAGTTTAGGCAAATCTCTATCGTTGAAAACACCATTTATTGAAAAGTGGAAGCCTTTGTGGTTGTTCTCTGATATGTGGAAGCCTTTGTGGCTGTTCTCTGATAAAAGGAGCCCTTGTGGTTAATTTTGTTAAAGTAAAGCCTTCGTGGCTAATTCTGTTATTTAAGAGCCTTTAAGGCTGATTCTGTTATATCAAGAGCCTTTGTGGTTGTATCTGTTAAATGCGCCTTCGTGGAGAAGTCTATTATATGTGGATACCTTTATGGCTATTTAATTTTATATGAGAGCCTTTGTGGATATATTTGTTATGTGGATGCCTTTGTGGCTATCTATCTCTATGGATGCATCTATGTCTATCTTGTGTATGTGTTCGGACGCCCTCATGGCTATCTATCTATCAGTTGTGCAAGGACTCCTCTGTGGTGATCTAAGTCAAGGGAAGAGTAAGCCTTGGTGGCACTGCCTGTAAAATGGCCTTCGTGATGATGTATCAAGATAACGCCACACTGGCAGACTCTGAAAGAAAATGCAATTAGGGAGCTTGAGTCAGTGAAAGACTGGCGAGGAATGTATCATGCTGAGAAGCGGACGAAGTCTACCTTGTCCACCAGAATGAAAGGTGAAATAGAAAGTATGTCGCGAATACAAGTCCACAAGTAAGTTGAAGAATGCCGACTAAGGTAAGAGCGCTTACAAAGTATTCAAGAGGATGAGGTAAGTAAAGGTTTAATATGTGTAACGCTGTTTATAGTAAGTACTCACTTAAAAAGAAAATGGAAATGGATTGGCCTATGCTTAATATGAAATAATGGACAATTGCATGAAAATGTCTCACTAAGTTCTTGTGAACTTATTATGGATGCTTCTGAATGCAAGAACTGATAAAAAAGAATGGGCCGAGAGATGATGCCAAGGCTACGCCAAAGGATTGGCGGATTGTGCTGATATGCATACTGAGAAGTCACAATTCATATTGAAAGAAAAGAGAAATATATATAAAGAGCATAAATATATACATCAACACCAAGTTTATACGGAAAGCCTTATGGCGAAGCTAATGTTTGCGCATAAGTTATAGTAATCTGATTATATATTTAGTAAAAGTAAGATGTATTGATGAACTCCGTCATTTTATTGATTCATAATATAAATGCCAAAGTACATTGTATGTAAAGACATTCACAAAAAGAATATACAAGGTAATTCAGAACAAAGAGTTTAAGAGATTTTATTAAGTCATTGTTGGATGAGTACATCGGCACATAGAAGAGTCTAGGTTACATCTGTTTTAGAAAGTAACACCCAATACTCGAATTTGGTTAAGCGGGTCGAGTGCAGGGCATTATAGTTCCAAATTAACTAAATTGAAATTGAGATTCAACTAATCACAATTCAGCCATTAAAATTTTTAAATTCCCAATGGAGCCCGACAACGTAACAATCCACTTAGTTTAATCCTAACTTTACTTAAATTTAGAGACATAAAGGATAACCAAGTGTGACAACTCCCCTACCCTTAAAGAAAATTTCTTCCTCGAAATTTTCTCGAAATTTTCTTTTGTGATGAGCTCTGAAAGCAATCTTCGAGTAATTATTCCTTTATTTGGTAATTCCTTTCATAACTTAGGGGAGGACACCACTATACACCCCAATTATTTTAGCAATAACTACTATCTCAGCTTTTCCTTAAACCCATCTCGCTTGAGTAGTGGGTCTGCCCGTACCCATTTTTAATGGGTAATTGATTTACAGATAACCTTATTATCACCCTGGCGGGGCCTCTGGCTTACTCCTGGTGGCAAAGGTCCCCAGACCAGAATTTACTTAACTAATTCTGCATAAGCATACTTTAATTTGACAGACACTTGATGAATGACTTACTCTGGCAGATCTTCCCTCTTTTTTATTATCGAGGGGTTTAGGAAAACCCCCTACTCTTGCTCAACATGTGTCAAAACCAAGTTCAGGGACCTAAAAAGTTTTCTACTATTTTGAATCCAAGCTTCTCTCGGAGGCTTGGTTATTTAAATTAAGGCACAAGGGAGAAGAAATCCTTTCATCTGAAATCAAATTTCCCCCCAATTTCTTTATCATTAGAGTTTCTTTCTGAACCTTAAATCTTCTTTCTTCAACTATCTTTTCCCTTTCTTTTGTTTCCTTCACCGGAGTTACTCGCCCTCTACGAGCACTTCTTAGTTTTCAGGTAATTTTTCACTTTTCTTTTCTTTCATCATACAATGTATCATTATGTCTGGGGTTTCACCAGTATTAAAAGGAAGGGTCAGAGGCTTTGGTCCTCAGAGTCAGAGAGGCCACACGAGAAGTTTTATAGTTACAAATGATGGTGGTTCTCAACCCCAAGGAACTAGTACCTCAACGGGAATGCCACTGTATAAATGCTTAACTACTCAAGATGAGATGGTAAGTCATCTGCCAGCCCATGGTATACTATTTCCAAACTTCACATTCCATTTCGAGATCATCACCGGAGAGAGGCGTGTGAGTGATTCCAGCAAAGGCCTCATTCTGCCCCTTTACTTACTAAAGGATGGCTTTCATCTCCCCCTACATCCTTTCTTCTGCATGGTACTAAAAGAATATAAGATTGCACCAGGGCAGTTGATTGGTCTATCTTGGTGGACCTTGCTGGCGTACTTCTTGCACTGCAACAACCTAAATGAGCCACCCTTGCTTGGCGTTTTCCAACACTTTTATCGATTGAAGGTTCTAACCTTAGGCCATTAGCTGGGATGGTCTATTTTAGCATTTTTCAGTGTCGTGAGCCCATACTCAAGGATTGGGCTCCAAACCTTCACCTGAACCGAAATAAATTTATCTTGGTGAAATGCAAAGTTACTAACGGGTTTGGGTTCCCCACGAGATGGTCAATTCCTAAATAGTCGATTTACCTCCAAGCCTAATCATTAGATATCGAGATTATCGTGGCCCAAGTTGAAAGGCTAAATCCTGGGCACACTCTGGAGTTAAAAAGGCTTATCACAATTAGAAACATCTTTCATTTTTATTTAGAGGGAAGGAGCTCGAATGGTTGGCAGGCATCAAATTTTTATCTTGGTGTGAGCCCTATGATGGTTCAATCCATTGAAGAGGCGTTGCCTTTTAGGGCCAATAAGGAGTTAGCTTAGGCTTTAACTGAAAAATGGAGGGAGCCCACTGATTTTTTCTACACTATTTGCAATATTCCTCCCTATCGCTAGCTTTCCTCAACTCTAGGATTCATAGGTGAGTCATCAAGTAGAGAATTAGTTAAGAACGTTGTTGACCCTACTGTTCATACTACAGGTCCTACTCATTATTTTCCCCCATCATCTTTGTCCCAACATGAAGTTATGGATGTAGAGACAATGTTTGAGAGTGCACAACATGCCATGGATACTATTGGTTCAAGGGAACGAGCTGGTAGCAGTAGCTGCAAAAGGTTGAGACTTGAAAGGGGTCTTCTTGTGCTAGGGAGAGCAGCGAGAACAGTTATCGTGCCACAGACTTGGCAAACAACCTATCTTTCCAGAGGGTGAATCCCTTGCTCCTCCCATTACCCATGATAACATTCCCAATATCCGACTTTACAATACGCCCTCTGTTCCTTCCTCCAATCCTTCTTGAACCTCTTATTGAGTCCTCTAATGCTGCGGACCCACCTACTACCACTTCAACTCCCTTTTCTGTGGATTCCGACACTTACTATCAAGCTCCCCATACTTCCCATATTGGCGCCCTCTATTATACTCCCCATTCAAGAGAGGTCCAAACCTTCTTCTCCTAGCGGAAACATATCAATGCAGGCTAATATCCCTTTTCTCCCTTTGTTGTCCAACAAAAACTAGACAGAGAGCTATCCCAAGAATTAAATGAGTTTGTTTATCCTTCATCCCCTTCTTCTGACGTTCACAAGCCCATTGTCCTTGAGCTAGCAAGTTCCTTCTCCATGTTATCAGCGAAGTGTACCCCCGCGAGCTGGGCCCTCCAAAAGGCTTGTGCTGAATCTAAGGCTAAACAGGCAAACTGTAAGTGGGCCCTTTCTCACTGGCGAGCAGTCCCTTACCCAGCTCTGCCAAGCGTATGAAGCCTCTATCCAACAAACCATTGAGTTTACTAAGTTTGTCTCCGCTTTATAGACTAAATATCAATCCTTAGAGACTTGAGCATGAGAGTTGGAGGAGAAAGTTTGCCAACTGGAGATCCTCGAGGAGCAGCATCTCACTGATAATGAGCGTATTCATAAGGAAACTAATAAGGCCTTAGAGAAGTATAAGGCAGACACCTAGAAAGGCATTTAGGATTATTTACCTATATTAAGGGCTAACCTAATCCTATACGCACAAGTCGTCGTAGGTCCCCTTGATTTAAGTCAAGTAAACACTGGCTTCAACTTCTTCAACCTCTCATAAGCTAGTTGGGAGGAATTCCAAATGGAGTGGAAAGAATATGGGGAACTCTTCCATGCTAAAAACTTGGAAGTGTTTGACCCTGATTTTCCAGAAGAGTTCGCTCTAAGGGAGGATTAAAATTTTCATTATTTCTTGTAAAAATCCTTCTTTCAATTTTTAATGAAGATTATCTTTACTTTCTGTGCCTTTCACATTTTGTTTCACTTATCTTCCCTTCGGTTATAGTACACCCAAGACCGATTTTCAATAATTTACACAACTGCATCCACTTCCATGACACACATCAATCTTATATAATAATTTGAGGGACTAAGCCAGACCTATCGCAACTTGCTTATAAGGGCTATTCCTTAATTTCCTATGTCCATAGGATCAACTAAATCGAAGCTCTAATACCACTAAATTTGTAACACACTATACCTGATCTAATCGCTAGGCCCGAGTACTGAATGATACAATAACCTAATAACTTAATAATCTTCTAATTCTGCTTAAAGAACTTGCTTAGATAACTTAAATCTCAAAATCTACTGTTATTAAAACTCATACATACCCAAAAATAATTTGTTATACTTTTCTCCCAACAATTATTTATAACTTTAATTTAAGACTAGAATACAGGTGTAACCCATTTAAACCTTGAGGCATGGCCTTTAAGGATGCCCTTTTATACACATAAACGACTTTCACACCATCCCTTAACTTGACGGTTTTTGGCTTGGTCCCTCATCTTGATTTCCAATTTGAAACATTTATCTTACAAATAGGAAGTAAATTCATAAGTTCAAATGAATTTAGTGAGATTTCTGAGTAACAACACGACAACAATATTACGTAATCTTCAAGAAATAAAATTTAAAGCAGAGATTTTAACTCCCTATTTATGCTTGGCCTTCCGCAGATTTTACTGGTGTGGTCGATGCCTTGCCCTTTTCACAGCCAATCGCTGATAGATTTATTCTTTTAGACGTAAGTACATCCTTTACAATAACGGCCCTCTATGGTCCTGGCCTAATTTTGCCTCATCTAGATTCCTTTAAACCTTAGCAAGCTTAACTCTCACAGATAACCATACATTTGGATATAAAGTTCATTACCTACCACTAACTATCTTCCACTTATGTTCTTTTTAGATTCAGATCCTTACATTGATCCGTTCATCCAATACTAGATTAAACTTAGGATTTTCCACCTTACTCTTACAAATGCCTACTTTTTATTAAGCCTTATCATGGTCCATCAAAAGGGAGGACACTTTATCTTGTCCTACTTCTCTGCTCTAAACGTGAAAGTATCCTATCGGAATAGAATCCCCTATTTTCAGGTGGATTTGTACTCTCTATAGTTCCCAGATACAAATTCTTTTTAGTCCACTCTTCTAAAATGCTCTAATTAATAGTCAGTCCCTCGGCGGACTACCTTTTCTGCTAATACCCGACAGACTGTCCACCCAAAGTAGCCTTTGACGGGCTTCCTCATCTAGTAGCCACGTGAACTATCTAACGCCACCTAGTTCTAGAAATACATCCTTTCTTCTTGTAAATCTTAGGTGGATTTTACCAGTCAAACTATTTAGGCGATCATCGCCTCCAAGTAAACCTTAACAAACTTACCAATCCTAGTCTACCTTTTTACCTATAGACCCATTAGGCTTGGGTTCCACTTGATCATCTCATTAACACCCCCAATATTAGTATACTTTCCAAACACCAACGGACTCCTATCAACGGATACTTCGCACCCTAAATAAGTTATCCACTTCTTATTTTCGTAGTTTGGTGGATTCTATGTCTGTCCCATTTACCCACATTCTCCAACGCGCAATAATCATCCAATTATCCTACTATCGGCATGAGTTTTATAATGATCTCCCTTTCCTTGCTTTGCCAACTTCCTGGTTCACTATCCAAACGAACTTTTATTTGTTGCCATAGTCGAGCTATGGTCTTACATAATGTAACCCCTTGTTTTTATTGTCCTAGCAGACTCTATTTGTTGTCATGGCCGAGTCATGGTCTTACATAATGTAACCCCGTGTTTATTTTCCTAATGGACTCTATTGGTTATCATAGTTGAGCTATGGTCTTACACCATAAACCTCTTTCAAGGTGTCGCCTCGAAGGACCTATAAATCGCCATCATGGTGTCACTCCATAGAGTCGATAATATATCGTCACTGGTCACTCAAGCGAGCCAGTCGGTACCATTCTCGATGTTGCCTAAACTCCCTTGGATCCCCTTATAGTCTACCCATTTCGCCATTTCATCAATTATTCCTATCTTCGCCTCCCTCGACATGATACAATCGCCCATACCCCGTATATAGTATAAACAAGCATTACAGACAAAAGTATGATACTTATCATAAACACACAGTACGCCAATAATTCAAACGCCATGCGATTATCATATAATATTCTACAATATATACTATTACAAGGATATACATCCACAACATACTCATTCACCATGTTTACTCATAACGGCGGATTCAAACACCTTAGAACAATCACAAAACATTTTCATCAATCACCCAAAGACAGAGAACATAATTTCACTTGAATTCCTTTATCATCTTCGACTTAGCTTATCTAAATGCCATAGCCTCATTCGTCCTGAAAGCTAAGCATGTCAACCATTTATCGATTAAATCAAAGGTATTCAAACCTTAAAACCCAAAATCTATAATTATATAGAAACTTTTCGAGAATTCTTACTTCTCTTTGCTGTAATTCATGGGTACAATGAGGGTTAAAGCTTACTAGCTTATCGAATTCTCAACTTTCTAGACTTTGAATCCCACATTTACCACATCATGCAAAGCTTTCTCAAACTTCTTCTTCTTCTTAAGATTCTCCAAAAAAGAAGTTGCAGACAAGAAAGAGATTTCCGGCTAAATTTAAGAGAATTCTTTCTTCTCCACACACATATATACATATAATCAAAGTTTTCATGGTCTCCTTAGTCCATTTTAGTCATTCATTGCTAATCATTTTGTCTCACACTAAGGAGACAGTCAGTTCCAAACTAACTAAACCAGAATTGAGATCCAACTAATCACAATCCAACCACTAAAATTTCTTAAATTCTCAGTGGAGCCCGACAATTCGCCAATCTATTCAATTTAATCCTAACTTTCTTAAATTTTGGGACATAAAGGATAATTGGGTGTGACATCGCTAATCATTCATTCATATAACTTATTCTCAAACCTTAGCATCATATATTCACACAAAAATACTATATTCGACCACTAAAATTTCTAAAATTCTCAGTGGAGACCGACAATCCGCCAATCCATTCAATTTAATCCTAACTTTCTTAAATTTTGGGACATAAAGGATAACTAGGTATGACATCGCTAATCATTCATTCATATAAATTATTCTTAAATTTTAGCATCATATATTCACACAAAAATACTATATTTACACTTTATGAAATTTAATTACTATATGGTGAAATTCACTATTATTCTTATGCTTCTATTTCTCATTTCAACAATATTTGATTCCCAATCAAATTTATAAGACTGACACAACTATCAAATTTAAATAATTTCATTAAGTTGTCATATTACAATTATTCACTTAATGTCTTAAACAATTCACTTAACTATTCTTATGAGTTAGTAATTCTATCACTTAAAATAATTTCTTAACATCATACTCTTCTACTATTTTTCCTCCTCTCCATTCCACATCTTTTACGTATGTGTATTTATACGAGAATTTATGGCCTTTAGTATTGTATGCCTATATGCAACATTAATTTAAATTTTACTAAATACATAATTTTAGCAAAGTTGTCCACTTGAGTAACATTCACTAATTTACTTATATCTCAATCTATAGAATTCAAAATTAAGATCCACTTTTTGTTTTTGAAACTAGACGCATTGAAGTTTTTACTATAAAAATTTTAGAATTTATACCTAAGACAATAAATACAATTTATTCTTCAAATCTTCCCCTAATTTGCTTCTAGGCAGTAATGAACCTTCTTCACTAAAAGTAATTATCTTTCAGTACAAGTCTCGTAATATGTTTCTGTTTGTTTCCTTTAAAAATAGACTCATTAATATTTTATTCATATAAATTTCATCACCTAAACAATTTTTTGCAATTTACTATGCTTTTTCAAAGTTAGAATAGGGGATCCTGAAATCATTATGACCTTGTCTCACAAAAATTATTATATTTCATTATCTACAATTTCATTTCTTACATTGTTTCTTCTATGCAAAACTAGACTCAATAAGATTTAATATTATATTTGATTAAACCTCTAATTTGATTCCTACAATTTTTGGTGAATTTTCAAATTTGAACCACTATTCTATCTAGAAACTATAATGTCTACTTTTTCTTAATTCTTTGCATTAACTTTCATTTAATCATACATAATTATCATAATTTTGATTATTATTCAATTTAATCTTTAAAACTCACTTGTATCAACATATAGTGTTATCATAACTTCTCTTATTTCAATTATGAATTTCACAAGTTTACAATTTAATCCCTAACATCATGAAAATTCATTATTTGCTATAATTTCACCTTAACATCACTTTATAATTAATCCACTAACACTAAACATTCCATTTAAACTTCCTAAGACAATTCTTTTTTTCACAAATAAAATTTTGTACACTTTACAATTTAGTCTTTATTATCAAAATTTCCATGTAACTTGAAAATTTTCCACTCATTCACTTTTTATATCATCACTATTTCTTCACACTTTATTTATATTTTCTTTTCAACATTCAAATTCACATAACCTATTTCGTTTAATTTACAATGTAGTCTTTTTTCTATTACTTCATTGCACTAATTTAATTTCATACATAATATTTGCACATTCACAATTAATTCAACCAATTTAACATACCTTATTCTTGATTTAAATTAAATAAAGTAAAATTCTTGAAATACTTACATTGTCTCTTTAATCACCTCATTTTTTCCACAACTTTCTCCACTTCCAATTTCTTTCTTCCAAGATATTATTCTAACTCTCTAGTGTCTCTACTTCACTTCTCCTTTTAGGTGGCTATAGAAATTTTCAAGAAATTTGAGAGAAAAAGTGAGATTTTAGGGTGAATGACCAAATTGTATGAAAAAAAAATTTCTTCTCTAGCTCTCTCACTCACATTCGAAAATGAAAAGATGATGATTTCTCTTCATCTTTCCTTCCTTTTTATACTAACATTTTCGTAATAAAATATTAATAAAAATCTAATTAAAATATTAATATTATAACATTTATCTTATTATTTAATTTAAAATATCATTAAAATATCTCACATGTCATCATTACACTCTATAATTCTTTCTCATTCTAATTGACCATTTTGCCCTTTATAATTCTTAAAAATTCCATCATTGAATCATCCCTTAACTGAGTAAAATTGCAATTTAGTCCCTCATAATTCCCCATTTATTCAATTTAGTCCTTATTCATCAATTTTCCTTATTTTCTGTACCCTTCCACCCTTAAGATATTTGCATTATTGGCCTTCAACTTTTCTATATTTATGCTTTAACCCCTCACACGTTAAATATTTACACTTAGATGAAAGTCGACCAAACACTGTTTGTTTTTTTTTTATTTGCCTAATTTTTGCCTGTTTTACGATTTAATCCTTTTTAGTGTTAATTAGCAAATTAGTAAACTTGACACTAAGTGTACTTAGCTAGACTCTTTATTTGCATATTAGTTGCTTAGAAATCATTTTGTCCCCGTCTCTTGGATTCAATCATTAAAATACTCAAGTGTTCCATTGTAACATTATAAATATTACAACTGACCTGTCACACTCACAGTAAAACCACTATATTTATAATTGTTGTAGTGTTGATTCTCAACCTCGGTGCACACACGCTGGGGCACGATCGGGATCATCTATAAAGGTGAATGCATGCATCCCAAACTTAAAGAAATCAATTAAAATCCTCCTTTTCTCCGGGAAAAACAAAACGAAGACAAATTGCAAAAAAGAAATGAGAAAAATCAAGAGGATCAGACATTCAGAACTGTGTGATGCGTTAATGAAATTAAAGAGAATTAGACTTTAATCTTTAGTTCTTAGGCTGTAACATGTACAAGAAAATCCCGCCAGCTACAGAAACGTTGAGAGACTCAAATTTTCCTGTCATGGGAATGCTCACGAGCTCACATTTGAGCTGAGATTTCTCGGAAAGCCCACGTCCTTCACTTCCCAAAACCAAGCATGATGGAACATGCGCTACCGAGTGTACGAACTCTTGAGATAGTGAAAACGGCTTTTTCAATTTCCCATCAATATCTGGATGGCCAGCTAGCATCTTCATGTTAAATGTATCTTTCAGGGTTTGAAGATGGTACCAACTACCGGAAACTATAGGCAGCTGAAAGGAGGCTCCCCGGCTAGCTCTGAGCGCCTTCTCATTGAATGGATCACAACAACCAGGAAGAAGAAATATACCATCCTGTTGGGTATTGACCAAAACAGAATCAGGTGCAATAATGGAATGCAGACATTTCAATACAATAAAGACTAACTGCAATGAAGAAGAGAAAAGAAATTGGGATGGCTATCTGATGATGAACAAAAAATTATGTCTTATAAGTTCAACTCTGTGATTGTTGGTTCAAGTAGTTGAATGAAGTATTTGTCAGCAAAAGATACATTTACTCACATTCATCTCCCTCTAGATGATGAATATATACATAACAATGTATGAAGGTCTGCATAGGCATGATTGAAGAGTTTCAAAACAGTTAATAAATTATAATGGATATGTATTCAGACAGATGCAAAAAAAAGGTTGTTAGTACAGATTATTATGGAATATTATGGGAAAATTATATGTCAAGCATGCATGTGGATAAACACTTACGGAAAACAAGTAGATGAACTGTTGACAACAAGAAGCAGACAGGAAGAAAAGGAATAATTTCGGGTTAAGCTTCATTCCTTACCCATTGAAAGGCCATAGCTGATCTGATTAATGTGCCGAGATTACCAGGGTCCTGCAGGGATTAATTTCTCATGAATTACAGAAGATCCCTCAAATCAATTGCCTGCAGTTATAGTTTGTGATTAAATGCCATTACGTGATTAAATCATTGGATTCTATATGTTTATAGGGTGTTACTAGAAAACCTATATTATTCCAGAGATTGTACATAAAGGTAAATAGAATCAAGCACTTAATGAGGAATTCAATGCACTTGAAACTATTTGCAATGGATCTTTTGACAAAAAATCTTATTAGTTGACATTACATGAAAAACAGTATGACAATGAATTCCAGAAGATACTCCAATACAAGAAGGTTGCAGGAAGAAGACTTTGACAAGAAAATTAAAGAACCAAAGAGCCACCTTTTTGGGGTACTTCCTAAAGAACAACTTTTGTGATTTTATGATTTCCACCAGATGTTTGATTCCAATAATTACTTAAATGTTCAAGGTGACAGAAGACAAGACGCTACAACTTCTTGAACATTCAAAAACCTTGAACAACTCTGGCCCTTTGTTTCAAAGAAATATTGAGGCAATTGCTTAACTCAGCAGGGAAAAGAAATGCTTGTCAAAAGTTTGCAAATCACCTGAATGCCATCGAGAACTAAAATTCGATGCGTGGATGGGAACCAGCTTTGAGAATCTGACTTGTTTTGATCAACAGTTAAATTTAAAAAACTGGTAGGGAACCTCATCAAGGCAATTGCCTCGATGGACTCAGCTGATTGCACCCCAGAAAGTTTTTTCATTACCATAGAGCCTATTCGAACAACATGACAAGAGTGAGTATCTAGTCCTTCAGGGATCTCAGCATTTTCAAGCAGTAGCAAACAATCTATTACAGGTTTCTCTTGTGAAGAATCTTTGTACCTGTATATTTCCCTGCAAAAGACATGTCAGTCATAATAACTCTAGCTTAACCCAAAAGAAACGTTGGAAGAGAAATAAGTGACTTCCCTCACAATGCAATATATAGCCATAAACTTTACATGTCTAACTTCATCCTAATTGCCTTCAAGATGATGGCTTGAGCCTTGAGGGAAAGATTCATTACAACACAGCACAACTTTGATAAGAGGCTTCTTACACGAGTAACATTGTTACTCCAGACAAATACCAGATCCATAAGCTCTTACATGAGAGGTTCTATAGGTAGCTAAAGCTATAAACTAAATGGAATTGTTTTGATTACAAGGAAGAAAGAAAGAAGAATTGCTTGAAGAAAAAGAACGAAACCAAGCAAAGCAAGAATTTAAGTGTGAAGCTATTATTTGATAAATGAACCTATGACAAACCACAATATTACAGTTTTCTTTGGTTCAAAATCAAAACTGATATAGCATCGAACCTAGAAGCCTTTTACTTTTTGTTTGGAAAGGAAACAAACTCTTTAATTGACATAGGTGTAAAGCCCAAAGTTCTGGCGCTAATTCAATACTCATGGTTGCAACAAGACTATTGGTAGAGAAAACTTAGAATCTGACTGCAGAACAGAACCACCAGAACTGCTAAAGAAAAAAAGTTTCTGAACCCTCAAAATAACACCAACAAGCTAACAGAGAAGCATATACTACAATCTTTATTGAAAGAAAATAAGAATATAGTTAAAATGAACACAAGAGTAAACAAAGAAAACCATACTTCGCAGTTAGTATAATTAAAAGAGGGGGTGGGAGCGTGGGACTGGACATATTCCTGTTACCTTTATGTTCTTTCTCCATTTCTAAGCAACTGAAGTAACGTAAAGAAAATAGCATAAAATAAAAGAAACCCATTTGAGGTTTTGTTACTCATTAATGAAATGAGTTATGTACATAATGACGAAAGAAGGAAATAATCATCTGATAACTGATGAAAGAAAATAAGCCACCTCGGCAGGGTCAGCAGTTGACAGGCAATGACTCAAGTTTCGAACAATTAACATACAGCAGGAAAGAACGGCACAACTTTGATACAAGGCTTCACATGAGTATAAATGGTCAGACAAATACGAGATCCATAAGCTCTTGAATGTAAGATCCTATAGGTAACTAAAATGATAGACTAAATGGAATTATTTTGATTACAAGGAAGAGTGGAAAAATATAAAAAATAAAAATGGTTGGAGTAACAAATAATCTAACCAATCAAAGTAGTTCATCAACTAATATTGAAGTGTGAAACTATTGTTTGATAAAGGAACTTATGACAAACCACAAAGTTTTAGTTTTCTTTAGTTCAAAACCAGAACTTATCTAGCATTAAACGAATAAACAATTTTCTTTTTGTTTGGCAAGGCAACAAACTCCTTAATTAACATAGGAATAAACCCTAAAGGTCTGAACCCAATTCAGGCCTCATGGTTGAGAACACACTAGCTAGCAACAAGACTACTGGAAGAGAAAACTTAGAACTTGATTACAAAACTTACAAAATTGGAAGTTTCATAATCCTCAAAACAAAACCAACAAGCTAACGGAGCAGAAAATATTGGTCGAAAGAACATAATAATATAGTTAAAATGCACACTTGAAAAGCCAAATCATATTTCTCAATTAGTATATTTGGAGGAGAGAGGGGGACGGGATTGAACAATTTCATGTTATCTTTTCGTTCGTTCTCCATTTCTATGCAACTGAAGTACCAGAAAGCAAATAGCATGAAATAAAAGCAACCCATTTGAGGTTTTGGGCAATTAACTGAAAATTCAAAGAGACCCAAAGCTATAACTTTGAATAGAAAGGTTACCTGATAGGAGTAGTGCCCACAACAAGAGCAGAAGCATGAGAATGGCGATAGGAAGAGCTGTTCTTGAGCTTAAGACAGTGTTTTACAAATGCGTTTGAAGTGCTTGTAATGGATTTAACATGGGATGGCAATGCAAATTTCCTTAACCCAGAACCATCAGCATCGTCATCAATATCGTCAAATCTACTGTCAAGAGACTTCCTTTGGAATTGGGTCTTTGTTTTAGGGATTGGAATATTGGAATTCTGATTTAGTAGTTTCAAGTGAGGAGGATAACTAGCTTGTACCCAAAGCTTGTACGAGCATAGCATTCTTTCTCACTGTCTAATCTATGGAGTCCTTCCAGAAAATACAAATATCTTTGCA
>JABEZY010257730.1:0-19406 GCA_013467495.1 Gossypium gossypioides
CTTTAATTATTTTAATATTTATTCCTAGTATACCATTCACTATTTCAAAAATTTTCCTAACTTCACATTGGATTTATACTTACTAAATTTATAATATTTCTACTCGTTTGTCAGATTTAGTGATCTCGAATCACTATTCTGACACCACTGGAAATTCAGGCTATTACAACTTCGACTGAAGTTTATGATTGTTCACTTTGTCAGACGGTTTTAATTATGTTATATAAGTCAATTTCCCTAGCAACATAGATGTAACTCTTTGGACTTGGCCTTGACGCCCAAAATAAGTATAAGGTGTTACATTTAGCGGTATCAGAGCCAGGTTAATCAACACTCGGATTGTTTTTTAGGCTTATAATGTGTGCCAAAAGATAGATAAATGAAAATAGGATATCTGAGTCATTCTAAAAATTGATTTTTATAAATGACCGAGCCTCTAACGCCGAACTTATAAGTATTTCTTTGTTGTTATGGTGACACTGTAGTGATTAAACTGTTATTTGTTTAAATACATTGATAGAACTGGTAGAAGCACATTGTTGAAATCTTGAACTGATCTGTACACTCTGACATTGTAGATAGATTGCCATTATGAGTTCGCTCGGTAGTCGTGAACGTGGGTCTCGTGGGCTTTGTGGACACAGAGGAGGAGCTCGAGTGCAGTCATCCTCTATGGGCAGTATGTCCAATCTGGATACCAGCGAGACAATTGGTACTCCTACTGCTGAGACGAGGTCTCATACTTCGACGGCTGTGGATGATGCACTCTCCCAGACCATAATTCAAGCATTGGAAAGGGTCATCTAGAACCATTATTGATCTAGAGGCCGTGGATCGGTTACTAAACAACTTCGGTCAAATGGTACTGAGTTGTTTCAGAGCGTCATTAGTGCTGTACTCCCACTCAAAAATTGAGGGGTACTGTGTCCCTGCTCCGGGATGAAGCCTATCAGTGGTGACTAACAGTTGAGCAAGGTGTTCAGCCTGAGTAGGTTAATTGGGACTATTTCAAGAGTGCCTTCCAGAGTAACTATATGAGGGTGAGTTATGTGGAGGCTTGTTGACACTAGTTTATGAGCCTGGTTCAAGGTGATCAATCCGTGGCTGAGTGTGAGGCTGAGTTTTTGAGACTGAGCAAGTACGCGCGGGTTCTGATAGCATTTGACTACGATAAATACGTGAGGTTTGAGGAAGGGTTGCGTTATGAACTGTAGGTTCTAATAGCTCCTCAGTGGGAGCGGGTTTTTACGGCCTTGATTAATAAGACTAAGATAGTAGAAGAGGTGAAACGTAAAGAGCACGAGTGGCATGACCACGAGAGAGATTAGAGTAAGACTAAAAGGAATTCGAGTCCCTCTAGTTCTAAAAGGCCTCCGAGATTTAAGGCACTAGCTTCAGTTACTGATGTTCAGCTCTGTAGTGACTGTAGGAAGCGCCATCTACGCGAGTGCTAGAGAAAGTTAAGAACATGCCTCTGTTATGGGTCGATGGAGCATCGAGTTAGGGATTGTCCTTGTCAACCAAATTAGGTGCCAATTGTGGCATCGACTTCTATTTCGGGTCCTGTTCAACCTCTGAGAGTAGGTCAGCAACCACCTAGAGGTCGTGGTAATGTCAGAGGAGGTAATAGTTCTGGTAGAGGTCAGAGAGCACCAAGTAGAGGTGTGAGTCAGACTGAAACGCGACAGCCTGTACTGGTTTTTGCGGTAAAATACTGAGAGGACAGTGATGATGCTGATTTCATAGTCGGTACATTCTTTATTTATTTTGTTCCATACTTCGGTCTCATTGACATTGGGTCTACTCACTCGTATATAGCTAGTACTATTTCTACAAATCTAGGTATAACTGCTGAGAATACTACTAGAGAGTTTTCTGTGATTAGTCCTTTGGGTCAATTATTTCGTGCTTATAGGGTATATAGACGAGTACCCTTGAAGATTCAGGGTATGGTATTTCCGGTGGACCTGATAGAGTTACTTTTTAATGAATTTTATCAGATTCTGGGAATGGATTGGCTCGTAGAGTATCGGGTCAGTTTAGATTGTACATCTAAAAGAGTTACTCTGAGGATGGATGAAAATAACGAGGTTGTTATGGTTGGTGAGCATCAAGATTACCTTTCCAATGTAATCACCGCCTTGATAGCTGATAAGCTAGTTTGGAAAGGGTGCGAGGCATACCTTGCCTACGTATCTGATTCTTTTCCTACAAAGCTTTCTGTAAGGGATATTCGTACTGTAAGGGATTTCTCAGATTTTTTCCTGAAGAACTACCTAAAATACCTCCAGATAGAAAGGTTGAATTTAGCATTGATTTGCTACTGGGTACTGCTCCTGTTTCTATTGCACCCTATCGCATGGCACAGAATGAACTTACGGAGCTAAAAGCATAGCTCTAAGAACTTCTCGATAAAAGGTTTATCCGACCGAGTGTGTCTCCGTAGGGGGCACCAGTGCAGTTTGTTAAAAAGAATGATGGGTGGATGAGAATGTGTATAGATTACCGACAGCTGAACAAGTTGACGATAAAGAATAAGTATCCGATACCGAGGATCGATGACTTATTCGACCAGTTCTGTGAGGCATCTATTTTTTCTAAGATCGATCTCTATTCTGGTTACCATCAGCTCAAGGTTAAAGAGATTGATGTGTACAAGACCACTTTCAGGACTCGTTATGAACACTTCGAGTTCCTGGTGATGCCTTTTGGGTTGACGAATGCCCCAGCAGCATTCATGGATTTAATGAATCGGGTGTTCCAACTATATTTAGATCAGTTTGTGGTAGTCTTTATTGACGACATACTGATTTATCCCAAGACCGAGTCAGACCATGACGACCACCTTCGTATTATTCTCCAGGCACTCCGAGAAAAATAATTGTATGCTAAGTTTAGCAAGTGCAAGTTTTGGTTGCAGGAGGATTTTTTATTGGACATGTAGTGACTGCTGAAGTGATTCGGGTTGATCCCAATAAAATAGAAGCTATAGTTGAGTGGAAACAATCGAGAAATATGTCTGAGCTTCGGAGTTTCTTAGGCTTAGCAGGTTACTATTGAAGGTTTTTCGAGGGATTCTCTCTCATTGTGTCAACTTTGACGAAGATACTGCGTAAGAACACTCTGTTTGTGTGGTTTGAGGAACAGCGGTCTAGTTTCAAAAAGCTCAAGTTTCTTTTGATACAAGCTCTTGTTCTAGGTCAACCTGAATCGGGCTGGGAGTTTATGGTTTCTAGTGATACGTCGCACGTTGGTCTAAGATGTGTTTTGATGCAAGACGGTAAAGTGGTAGCTTATACGTCACGACAACTTAAGATGCACGAGGGTAACTACCCACGATTTTAAGCTGGATGCAGTTGTGTTTGCTCTAAATATTTGGAGGAATTACCTTTATGATGAGAGGTATATCATTTACAATGATCACAAGAGTCTTAAGTATTTGTTAACTAAAAAGGAGTTAAATCTCAAGCAGTGCAGGTAGGTTGAGTTGCTTAAGATTATGACTGTACGATAGAATATCATCCTAGTAATGCTAATATGGTAGTCGATGCTCTTAGCCGTAGAGCGATGACTGACCGAAGAATGATGTTTGCTTGTCTAAGTTTAGTTAAGGATGAAGGACTGTTAGCTCAATTGCAGGTTAAATCGATGTAAGTCGAATAGATTTTGGTTAAATAGTTGAGCGATGAGTTTCTAGTTCAGCGACTGCAACAGATTGGTTCGAGTGAAACTTCATATTTTAGTTTAAACAGTGACAAATGTTTGTGTTTTAAGGGTCGGATTTGTGTGCCTAATGATAAGGAGCTGAGGCGATCGATTCTATAGGATGCGCATAGTAGCCCTTACGCTATGCATCCTAGTGGAAATAAAATGTATCGGGACCTCTGAGAACTTTATTGGTGGCTTGGTCTAAGACGGAGAATGGTTGCCTCATATCATATTGTCTGACGTATCACAAGGTTAAAACCAAACATCATTTTCCTTCAGGATTGCTTCAACCAGTTATAATTATTCTATAGAAATGGGAGCGTGTAACTATGGATTTTGTTAGTGGGTTGGCTTTAACCCCCACTAAGAAAGATTCAGTTTGGGTCATCGTTGATCAATTGACCAAATCCGCTCATTTCAATCCTATCAAAACATATTACTCACTGTAGAAGCTCGGCAAGCTGTATATTATTGAGATCGTGAGACTACACGAGTTTTACATCTCGATTATCTATAATAGAGATCTGCGTTTCACATCTTGATTTTGGCAAAAGCTTAATGAGACTTTAGGCACCCGACTCAATTTCGGTACTACGTATCAGCCTCAGACCGACAGACAATC
Organism: Gossypium gossypioides; assembly: GCA_013467495.1. Taxonomy (NCBI): domain Eukaryota; kingdom Viridiplantae; phylum Streptophyta; class Magnoliopsida; order Malvales; family Malvaceae; genus Gossypium; species Gossypium gossypioides. The sequence goes on from JABEZY010257730.1 coordinate 4,331, forward strand.
TGAACGAGTTATTAAGATCTTGGAGGATATGTTTCAAGGTTATGTAATAGATTTCCTGGGTAGTTAGGAAGATTACTTACCGTTGGCTGAGTTTGCATACAATAACAGCTTCTAGTCTAGTATTCAGATGGCAGCTTACGAGGTTCTATATGGTTATAAGTGTCGTACTCTGCTATGTTGGACTAAGTTAAGCGAACATCGGGTTTGGGTCCTAAGCTAGCTTCTGAAACTAAGAATACTGTCAAGTTGATACGAGACCGTCTTAAAGCCGCTTCTGATCGACAAAAATTTTATGCAGATTTAAAGAGAAAAGATATTAAATTTTCTATAGGCGATCAGGTGCTGAAGGTGTCACCATGGAAAAAGATCATTCGATTTGGACATAAAGGCAAGTTGAACCCTAGGTTCATTGGACCATATCGTATCTAGAAACGTGTCGAACCTGTTTCCTATCAATTAGAATTATCGCTAGAGTTGGAACAGATTCATGACATATTTTACGTCTCAATACTGAGACAGTATCGATCCGATCCGTTGCACATTGTTCCGATTGAGAAAATTGATGTATGACCAAACTTAACTTTTGAGGATGAACCTATTCAGATTTTAGATTGTGACGTTAAGGTGTTGAGGAAGAACACTATTCCTCTAGTTAAGGTTTTCTAGCTGAATCATGGCATTGAGGAAGCCACTTGGGAACCTAAAGATTTGATTTGACGACAATACCCGTATCTGTTTGAGTCAAGTACATTCCGAGGCCAAAATTTCTTTTAGGGGGAGAGAGTTGTAATGCCCCAAAATTTTGAATGTTATTTCTAAGATTATGTAGCAATTAAGTCTCGTTTTCTGTGATTATATGCTCTGTTTAGGTGTTTGAGGTTAAGAGTTCGAGTCGCATTTTTAGAAGTTTTGCTAGTTTAATTTTAATCAATCTCTGCTCTTGGGCCATTGACTTAAAGTTAATTCTGTGTAAATCTGTGTCAAGAATGAGTCTGCTAGTTCACTGGTTAAGCATCTATCTATTGTCTAGTCCTATGTTCGAGTCTCGGCCGTGTGGTTGGCTGTGTAACTCACTGTTTACCAAAAACGAGCCACATGGGCGTATGTACAAGCCGTGTGTGGTCAGGTTAGTGCAAGGTTCACACGGCCCAAGGACACGGGCGTATGTCTAGGTTGTGTAACTCATTGAGTACAAGATAGTGATCATATGAGTTAAGGACACGAGCGTGTATCTAGGCCGTATGACTCAATGTTGCTTTCAGAGTCCATACGGGCCAGAGACACAAGCGTTTGTCAAGCCGTGTGGGATACATGGGTAGGCACATGGGCGTGTACCAGGCCGTGTGAGGTTATTCGGGCATGTGGGTTAGATCCGAAAATTATCTCCAAGGCCATAAGCGTTGTCTAACGCAAATGTCAGCTTTCTATAGTGCATTAATGACCTGTATTAGACTGTATATGTTGCTATCTGATAAATCTAAGACTGAACTATGGGTATGTAAATGGATACTGAATATGATGACTGTTGGTGATGTTGATATGTACCATCTGAATATGAATTGGATCTTAATAACTGTTTCTGACATCTATAATTTACATTTGTATTGGGTGGGAATTGTGAAAAGGAGGAAGTAATCTGTTCTGATTCAGTGGCTTGGCTACAATCTAGATGTTAATCTGGCACTTTAGTGCAACTTGATCTAGCAACTGGTCTGCAACTACTTGAATGTGTCGGACCGACACTATATGGTGTGCAAGGCTGGAGGGGTTTTAAACTCCCTTATCAGTGTGTTTGGGTGATCGAAAATAGTGTGTAGCAGATGTGGGTAGGAATCACTATATTTGTTTCTGATTTGTTCTGTATCTGAATTGGATTTGTACTGTCATTCAATTGATGTGTAACATTGTACTGGAAAGTCTCTAATTCTGAATAGGCTTTGACTTAGGAATTTATTGTTATACTATGCTTCTAGTTAAATCTATAATCGTTATACACTGAGTTCTCTACTCATTCTGTTGTTGACTGAATTTCAGGTAACTCACAATCCTAATCGGTTTGGCGTATATGCCCTTGTATATGCCAAGAGTGGCACTTGGGCGATTACTAATTTGCCAATTGTAATTATCAAAGACTACGCCAGACCTAGTGCCCACTAGAACCGGGGCATTATAGGCTTGTTCAAAGAATTCTCATACTTAGTTAAATTTTATACTTAACACACACTCAAAACTTACTTTGTATGCCTTACTTCTATAAACATCATTTGAACAATAGGGTTTCACCAGGTGGGATGTTACAAACACCTTAATGAAGACCTCTATGTGGCCTAAACTTATTTGTAAGCCCACCATTCCGTAGAATCTGCATAGAACTCAAGCTCACATAGAGCTTAATAATATTTCAAATTTGATCTGGCATACCAATATTGACAAGAGTATCATCAATAAAACTCCAATCGTATTTGTCATAGGGCTTTTTTCCAGATAAACTTTAATCGCTAACCAACCTTTCTTTCCTGATTTAATAATATCTCTTACGCTATAATAATATTATCCGTGATACATCGCCTTGGGACAAAACTCGATTGATTAGGGAGCACTCAATTGGCATGTAATGTTTCAGTTGATTCACAATCACCTTAGAAACAATTTTATATAGCACTGTACACAGACTGATTGGCCGAATTTGATGAATATATTTTGGTTTCTCCTTTTTTGGGATAAGTACAAGTAGAGTTTTATTGATCTACCCTTCAAACTTGGTACCACCCATAATGCTTCTAACAAAGAAAATATACTAAATTATTAGTTTTAATTCAACTAAAATACTACTACAAACACATCCTAAGTTAGTAGAGTTAGAATGGAAAGTTTCATAGGGGTGACGCGACATGATAGCAGTTTCTAACCTGATTTATTCTTGCAACTAGGCATTCATTCCTTAATTCAGTTTTTTCCTCGTTGGTTGTAAAGTTTCCAAATTCTTCATCTGTTTCCCAATCTTCTTCCATAGGTTTTCTTCCTTGATGTTGAATCCCAAAACTTGTGTTTTGACAACTTCTTTAGTCGTTCCTCCGAAATAATGTTTTACTCTTTGACCATTGATGAGAAAAGATTGTCCCTCATTTTCAATGAGTTTCATTGCAATATAAGGTGTTACTTGATTTATAATGTATGGTCTTGTCCATCTTGATTTAAGTTTTTCGAAAAATAATTTTAATCTTAAATTGAACAAGAGTACCTTCTATCCCAGTAAGAACTCTCATTTTTTTTATTCTTAGCATTAGGCCAAACTTTACTCCTTTCTTTATATAGCTTTGCATTTTCATAAGCCATAAATCAGAATTCTTCTAATTCTTGCAACTGGAATAATCTCTCTTTCTTAACCAGTTCAGGATCTAAATTCAATTCCTTTATTGCGCAATATGCTTTCTTTTCCATCTCAATTAACAAATAGCAGTTTTTCCCGTACACCAACTTGTAAGGAGACATGCCTAAAGGGTTTTTTACACTGTTCTATAAGCCCATAGTGCATCATCCAATCTTAGCCACCAATCTTTTCTTTTCGAATTGACGGTTTTTTCCAGTACTTGCTTAATCTCTCGACTAGACACCTCTACTTGTCCATTAGCCTGAAGATGGTATGTTGTAGTTATTTTGTGTCTTACACTGTAATTGGCTAAGACAATTTTAAATTGCTTGCTGCAGAAGTGTGATCCTTTATCACTTACAAGAGCACGAGGTGTTCCAGATCTTGCAAAAATATTTTTTCTTAAGAATTTGACCATTGACTTCGTATCTTTTATAGGTAGTGTTGTTGTCTCAACCCATTTAAAAACGTAGTCTACAACTAATAAAATGTACTGATTTCCAAGGGAACTTGGGAAAGGTCCCATAAAATCAATTTCCCAAAGGTCAAATACTTCTACTTCTAGGATTCCTGTCTGTGGCATTTCATTCTTTTTAGATATACTTCCGGTCCTTTAACATCTATCACACCCCTGCACAAATTCATTAGCATCTCTATTTATAGTTCGGCAATAAAATCCTCATTGTAATATTTCCTAGGCTATTCTCTTTCCTCCAAAATTTCCACCACATGGTGAGGTATGGCATTCTTGTAAGATGTCATTTATCTCTTCCTCAACCACGCATCTTCGAACTAATTGATTGGCGCATTGCTGAAAAATATATGGTTCTTTCCAAATAAATTTTTTCAACTCATGTATGGTTCTCGTATTTTATTGCCATGATCGTTTATCAGAAAAAAATCATTTCGCAATATAATTCACATAATCCGCATACCATGGTATTTTATTGTCCTTATACCTTTCTTGATGCATTGCTACCCTGAATAGCTGCTCATCAATGAAGGTTTCTTTTATTTCTTCAAAATTTTAACTTTCGTCTCATTTTCTATTCTAGAAAGATGATCTGCAATTTGATTTTTCGTTTCTTTACGATCCAGTATCCACAGATCAATCTCTTGAAGCAATAACACCCACCTCACTAATCTAGCCTTTATTTCCTTTTTTTTTTTCATAAGATATTTCAATGTAGAGTGATCAGTGTAGACATAAACACTATTTGCCATTAAATAAGGATGAAATTTTTCGCATGCAAACACAATAGTAAGAATTTCTTTTTAAATAATAGTGTAATTACATTGTGTTGAATTCAAAGTCTCATTTGCATAATGAATGGTGCAAAATATGTTGTTCCTTTTCTACTCCAGTACTGCTCCTATAGCATAATCATTAGCATCGCACATTATAATAAAAGGATCCAACCAATTAGGGGTAATAATAATAGATGCAAAAATAAGTTTTTCTTTTATTACCTCAAAATCTTGGATGCACTCTTAATTAAATATGAAAGGTATTTCCTTCTAAAGAAGTTGATTCAACGATTTGGATATGTGATGAAAGTCTTTTATAAACTGCCTATAAAACCCAGCATGTCCCAAGAAATTTAGTACCCTCCGGATCGTCGTGGGATTAGGAAGGTTCTTTATAACTTCAATTTTTTCTTTGTCCACTTCCAACCCTTTTCTTGATATTTGATGTCTTAAAACCAATCCTACTTTTACCATAAAATAGAATTTTTCCCAATTGAGCATCAAGTTGGTTTCTTCACATCTTTTCAGTACTTTCTCAAGGTTATCCAAACATTCCCAGAAGGAATTCCATATACTAAAATATCATCAATGAATACATCGAGACCTTCTTGCAGCATATCGGCAAAAATAGATGTCATACATCTCATAAATATTATTAGGGCAATACATTCAAATCATATTGATTATCTCAAATAAACTTAGACTACTTCATAAATGTATAATTATTACTCAAATTTAACAAAAAATCATCTAAACATAGTCAATTCAATTTATGATTAACAAATACGTTATTTCTTAGATCATATACGGGCTTATGTATGCTCCAATACCATCCAGAATTTAACTAGGATTAATTTGCAATATTTTAAAAATTTTAGTTTGATTATAAATCAAAATACTTCTAAGCTCAATTTAATCATCATAAATCAATAGTCAATCACTATTCATAGCATATATGTGAAAACGAAACTTAAATCGAGCCCACAAGACCTTAAAAATAGTTTGGAAACAAACAAGGACTAATCTAAAACAAAATAGAAAAACATGGAAAAAATTTGAAATTAGGGGTCACACGACCGTGTGACAGAACCCAGGCCGTGTGGGTCAGGAACATGGTTGTGTGGCAAAACCATGTACAATTCAAAGTTAGGGGCACACGGCCGTGTCTCCAAGCCATGTAATAGCTTGATGTCGTGTGGGAAAACCTGCACCTAAAAATCAATAAGGGACACGACCATATGAGGAAGCCGTCTGTGGCACACGACCGTGTGGCAGACCATGTCCTAGGCCGTGTGCAACCAAAATGACTTCAAAAACAAGAATTTCAAACAACATTTCTTAGGTATCAAACCTAAACATTTACAACCATTTCCGCCTATTCAAAAACACATTCATACATACTAAAAACATTCAACCTAAGTGCTTAATCAATGTACCCTCATTGGTACCACAATTCAAACATTTAGAATCCAAATTATATACATCATTTCTTAAAACATAAAACATGTATCTATCAAGCATCTCATAACCTTAAACCCAATCAAAACCAAACTTGGAAATGTATAAATCTTACCACTTATATGCATATGGTTAAAGCATACCAAAAGAGCCAAATAAACACAACCACAACATCACATAACAAAGCATGGAACAACATGTCTAATAACAAGTGAATTTCAACTCCTAGTACATGTCACTTATAACCTAAATCAAAGTAATCACAATTTATACCGAGTCGATTAAGGGATAGTGTGGGCTCCGACTTGAACTTCCAACCGACATAAACTTCCAATGATCTACAAGAAAAACAACACAACGAATGTAAGCAAATCTTTGCTTAGCAAGTTCGTATAAACTCAAACTTTAACTTACCGTAAAGGTTGTAACTTAAACATTTTGCAATTAAAATTTATAAGCAATGTCATGAGTTCATTATTAACCTATACATATCACAAGTCTCACAAGTTTAGTGAGTTCACATTTACAAAACTTATAACTTTATCATGTCATAAAGCATATACAAGTAAACACATTTGATATACCATTCATTCAACATTTATTCATTTACCAATTCACATTTCCATTTTAAGTGTTCATTTCAAATGTCCCTTCTTACATATCTATTCATATAAATATTTCATATAACACTTCATATAATTATTTTCATATTGTCACTTCATATAGTTATTTCGTTTATATGTTTCTGTATAACTGATTCATATAACCATTTCGTATATCTATTTCTATATAACCAATTCTTATAATCATTTCACATAACCAATTCATATAACCAATTCATATAACCATTTCGTATAGCCATTTCAAAGTGTTAACCTTAACACAACATGATTCAGCAATTCTAAGTCAGTAAACAACAATATAGGGATATTCAGAATTCATATTTTTATCCATTTTAATGAAACAATTTAACATTACAAGTCCGAGAAATAGATGATGCTCGTATGAGCTAATCAGATACATAAATATATGTGTTAGGCTACCCGTCCGGGCTAAACCTTTAAAACAACAAGAATTACTAGTCCAGGCAAAATTCATGTCACATGCATATCCGAGTCTGCAAAAAATGTTGGAGCTTGGTCTAGAATGAGAATCATATAGAAACCTTGTGTATAAGACTTTTACTTAGTCCATCAGAATTATCTCAGAATTTGATTTATTATCACATAGTCTGATTTCCAATTTCAGCAATTTATACACAATTAATTAACAACATTTAATATTCAATTTTAATTTGAAAAATAATATGAACTTACCTAGAAAAAAACAATTGTGAAAACAAGGCTGACAATTAATCCTTTAATTTAGCTTTTCCACGATTCGAGTCTGATTGTTTCGTTCCTTGATCTAAATAATATTTTTCTTTCAATTAATTCATTCAAACAAGGCTGACCCTTAATCGTCATTTTACACTTTTACAATAAACTTTTACTTTTAATTCAATTTAGTCCCTAAACCCGAAACATTCAATTTAATCATAAATTAATCCAAAAAAGGCCAACTGAATTTTGTATAATTCCTATACATCCCATATTCATCATATTTTTACAAGAATTTCATATAACTTAACTATTTTAGCAATTTAATCATTTAATATAAAAATTAATCAAAATCATTTTACAATATTGTCCTATTTAACTATCAAGCTTATAAATCTATCATAAAACTTCAAAAAAATCACCAGTTCATGAATGGCATAATTTAAAACATTTAACAGTTTTACGAATTAGCCCTTGAGTTAGCTAGATTAAGCTACAACGATATCAAAAACATAAAAATCACTAAAAACATAATTGAAAAAGCTTACCATGCATGAATTATAAACTTGGTTGAATTTCAAGCATTCAAAAATGGGGTTTTATGGCTTTCTTTCCTTCAATTTTAGTCAAAAGAGAAAGATGATAGCATTTTTACATTTTATTTTCTTAAACCAATTATTAAATTACAAAATTAGCCTTAGTTAACAACTAAATATTACAATCATGCAATGGGAAAATTGTCTATTATTAATAATTATGGCTAAATTACCATATAAAGCCATTCAAATTTGTTTTTATGCTCAATTAACCCATAATAATCAATAGTGATTAGCTTTTGCAACTTTTAGGATTTAGTCCTTTTTCTTTAATTAACTATCAAATCACCAAAATTTCCTAACCCAATTTTAATATACCTATATTGTAACATCGTAAAAATTTAATAAAAATATTTGCTGGCTCGGTTTACAAAAACAAGGTCCTGATACCTCATTTTCCAAAACCACTTGATTGTGGGGACAATCGTTTGTACTTAACTATTCGTTCAATTTGCAAAAATTATTAAACCAACATTAAATATAATATCATAATTGATTTGTAAATATTAAATAATAATATTTAGGAACTCACTCATCGGATTTGTGATCTCGAAACCATTATTTTCAATGCCACAGAAAAATGGGTTGTTACAACCCATCATAGAAATGTTGTAGTTGTATTGCAAAGCTAACACCTCCTCTCAATATTAACCGAATAATAATTTTAAACCTTTCCCATGCCTATCTCAAAGTTTCAGCAACATCTTGCTTGAATTTAAATAACTTTTCATATGTGTTGTTTACATGGGTCATAGGCACAACTCAGCGTAAGAATAATTGCATAAATTTAGCCCAGGTTGTAATGATATCTTGAGGAAGTGCATCTAACCAAGCTTTCGCTTGACCTTCTAAAGCGAATGATATTAATAACAATTTGATAACCTCTACTGAAACACCAGCATACACAATGGTGCTGCAAATGTGCTCAAACTGCCGAAGGAAAGCTATGAGGTCCTCATTTTTGTTACTACCAAACCTGATATTTGAAGAAATCCATGTTAGCAACGCATGGTTGAATTCAAAATAAGGACTTTGAATAACAGGTCGAGTAATATTAGGTCGTAACCAGTTCATATCAAAAGGAACTACCCCCTAGCACCTGGATCATTGTGTTAGATGTTAGATAGGATATATTCTAAGTCAAATGTTAAGAATTGTTTTATGAACTTCCCTCGTAAATGTCTTGCACTAGGTGTTCATGACTGCCAGCAATCCTTGTTACAAGAAAAAAAAACAAATTGTTAGTAGAAATTATAATAATATTAATAACAAATGCTAAAATAAAAATAAGAAAAATAATTAGATTTAAATTCGTATCTATATTTAAAATTCCTAATTATTCTATAAGACACAAAAATTAAACTAATTTAGTACCATTGCCTCCCTAGCATCAACGCCAACAACTTGACTGCCTCCGGACGTACTAACGTCTAGAGTATGAATATTGCTACTAAAAATATGGAATTAAGGCAGTGTCCGCAAGTATACGAGTCAAGTTATAATATAATTTTACAACGAAGTAGGTAAATACTCCGAATATCGTACCTAAGGGTTGTGAGTACTAAATTAATATTAACCTAAACGTAAATAGATTTAATGAGTACTATAAACAAATTATAGTACGACAAAGTATAAAGTGAAAAATATTTGTTTTTGTAAGAAAAGAAATAAACATGCATAAAATAATAAAAATAGAGAATTAATATGTAAACTCAATCAAATCTAAGCAGGGGTGACTAGCTCGCTTCGATGGTCATAACTAATTCTTATTTTGAGTTTCTACTCAATTAACTAGTCGTTACCCTAGCAAGATCTCTTGATCTTCCACAAAACTAACAAGTCGACAAGAACTACTTATCTCTCTACCTCACAGTCCAGATCAGATTGGGGTAAGGGGTTCACGAATAGGTAATATCAATTTTAGGTCAATTCCCACCTAGATAACTTCTTAGGATTGTCAAGCCTAAGGTTTAAGTTCTTCATATCCCAAACAACTAATCTGTTAAGAAACCCTACATAGAAATTAATTAATCACACTTTCACTCACTAATCCCCCATAAGAGGATTAGTTCCTCATGGATCCCATAAATAATATAAACTTGATATAGTAAATAAACATAAAAAACAGATCAAGATTAAAAGTTTAAAAAGAATCCTGAATTGTATTTGAATGAAGTGCAGAAATCCACAAAGAGTTGCATTGAATCCACAAGTAAGATTCTCTGAAGAACAATAATGAAAAATCAACTGAAAATAAATCCTAAGAACAAAATAAAACTAAAACTGAAAACTAAACTGAAAGGAAAATTCTAAGCTACAAAAAAGATGATCTCTCAAGTGTTTAATGAGTCTATTTATAATATTAGGGTTGGTCGTCGTCCTTAGCCCTAGTTTGGCTAATGTTTTTATGTTAAAATACATTGTGTAGACCAAAACGCCCTCAGCTCATTAATGCTTCGCAACAGGGCTGGTGTCGTGACATCCACTGCCTATGTCGCAACACTAAAGGTAGTTTACTTGGCTCAGTGTCAACTTCAAGGGTGTGTCGCGACATCGTCTAGCTATGTCGCAACACCAAAGGTAGTATGGCTATTTTGGCATTTTGTTAACTATGTTGCAACATTGAACTTTTGTGTTGCAACATGGTGACTAGCCTCGAGTTCTCATGCCTCTGAATGGTGTCCTGCACACTCATTAACTTTGTTATTCTTCCCTTAGGCCTACTTCGACCCCTAATGTCATAAAATCGACTCAAATCACACTTTTTATTAGCTTTGAAACTAAAATATAAAAACTAAATAAAACATAATAATATTGCTCATATTCAAGCTCCTTCAAGTATGAAACTATTTAATTTGCTACAACGAATTGTAGCATATCAAACCTCTCAAGTGCTCTTTCAATATCAAAAATGCGCACAATTAGCTTCTTTTTCTTCCCAAGAATATGGCAAAAAATTAGTGTTCCACACTTTAACGATATTTGCAAAATGTTCAATGTTACCAACAATGCCTTTGGAAAAAGACCAACTTTTCTCAATCAGTTCACCAAATCCTAGATGTTGTTGCCAGACAACAATAAAGCGAAAAGGGCGGTCACTTTTATCACCACAATCTTCTCCAAGTGAAAGTAGGATGGATCTGTGATAGAGCCTAATCTTTCTAGATGTTGAACGGATGAGTTCAAGAATCCCAACAACCAACTTTCATTAGCAAGACACCTATAAAGTATTTGATGTAGTCCCCCTCTAGTCTAAGTGTAAGAAGGGCCTGAAAAACCAAGATCATGTAACCCAAGTTCAAATATAGCATTATAAAACTAAGAACTTACACCATGGTTGCACCTTAATCTTCCAGCCCATTCATCAAGAGAAGAGATTGCATTGAAGTCTTTGCCCATAACCCAAGGTTCATTAGAGGGTGGGCAAATATTCACAAGATGCTGCCAAAAAAGCCTCCTACTTACATTTGGACTACCATAGATAGTAGTAAGCAAAAATTCTGAACTAGTGTCAATATTTTTGCATTGAGTGTGGATATATGACTGCCTTTGGACATAATAACGTCCAAAGTGTGAATACTGCAATAAGAGATATATTAATGATGTGGCATCTGTAAGTATACGAGTTCAGTTGTAATACAGTTACAACGGAGTAGGTGAGTACTCCGAGAATCGTACCCAAGAGAGGCGAGTGCTAGATCAATTTTAATCTAAACGTAATTAGATCTAATTAGTACTTTAAATAAATTATATTACGAATAAACATAAATAAAGGTTTTTTTGTTTTTATAATTAAAGAACTAAAAATAACATAAATAAAAAGAGTCTTCGGAAAACTAGATTATAAACTGGATCAAATGTAAACACGGGTGATTAGCTCACTTTGGTAGTCATAATCAACTATCGTCTCGGGCTTTCTTATGCAATCAACTAGTCGCTATCCCAACAAGATCTTTCGGTCTTCCACTCAAATAACGAGTCGGCAAGAACTACTTATCTTCTGACCTCACAATCTAAACCGGTTCGAGCTAAGGTGTTCACGAATAGGCCATACCAATTTTGGGTTAATTCCCACCTAAATAACTTCCTAGGGTGGTCAAGCTTAGGGTTCAAGTTCTTCTTCTCTCAAACATTTGATCCGCTAAGAAAACCCTACATAACAATTAATTAATCATACCTCCACTCACTAATCCCTCATAAGAGGATTAGTTCCTCACAGGATCACTAAACATCATAAACTCGGTATTGAATATATGCATAAAGAATAAAACAAGAGTAAAGTTTAGAGAATATTATTTGTATTTGATATATGAAGTGTTGAAATCCTCAAACGTTTGATTGCGTCTACAAATTAAGTTCTCTGAAGAACACTAATGAAAAGAATTGAAAAGAAGTCTAAACCCTAAGAGAAAGAAAAATAAATTGAAAACTAAATTCTACAAAAGAAACTAATAATATCAAAAGTTGTCCTTTAACAAGTGTTTAAGAGCCTATTTATAGAGTTAAGGTTGTCGTCATCCTCAACCCTAGGTTAGCTGACGCTCTCGTATTTAACTTTTGATTGTGTGAACCAAAACGCCCCTGGCTCGTAAGTGTTTCCCCTACAGGATTGATGTCGCGACACCCTAATGCCTATGTCGCGACATCAAAGACAATATGCTCATATTCAGGGTATCTTCAGGGGTGTGTCGCAACATCCTTAGACCGTGTCGCGACACCGAAGGCAGACTTGGAATTCTTCTATTCTACTCCATTTGTTGCGACATCAAACTCTTCGTGCTGCAACAAAATGACCAGTATCGAGTTAGCACGCCTTCTAATGGTCTCCTGCACACTCACAAAGTATATTAGCTCACCCTTAGGCCTTATTCGGCCCCTAAGGTCAATAAAAGACTCAAATTACATTTTTATTGAATGTAAATGAAATTATGAAAACTTGACTAAAACATAACAAAAGTGCTTGTATTCAAGCTCCTCAAATGCGAAAACTAGTTTAATCTGCTACATTGAATTATGACATATCAATATACTAATTCGATATGGAAATTACATCTATCATGATGTTTTGTCTCCAAAGAATCCATATTCCACCTGAAAAACCATGTGTTTCAACTCTGTAAGAATGATCATAACCAATCTTTTTTAACAATTCCATTGGCCTTTATTCCATTTATACGAGTCTCCATTCGGACAAGGATTCTCGGTTTATACTTGGACACAAACATCTTTAAAAAGTGATTGAACCTGCTACTCGTTGCACCTTGACGATTCCAAAACAATATATTCATCATAGTAAAATAAAGAAAAAATAGAAGAAGAATCAAACTCATAAATTACTGTCAGGAGAGTCGTTTACTTCCACATCATTCTCAGCCACCATATCCCCAGCCACTATCATTGGTTGCTCAATCTCCTCATTTGCCCCAGAACTTGTAGAAGGAAGCAAACCATTCAGGGGGACCCTCCATTAGGATTATCCATTTGTGACGTGTGCTCATCGAGTTTTCTGGATAGAGAAGCAATCCATTCTGAAAGGAGATGCTTAGGTGCATTTTTACGTTCCACCTTTTTCCTGACTTTATGACCCTTTTTTGTAATTTCTTTCATGCTGGTAGTCTTGAATTTACTTTGGATTCCTATATCTTTTCTTACATGTTGACCAACTCGATGAATAGTCGATTTCAAGCCTTCATCAATTACAATTACTGCTTGGTGATTTTCCTTGTCAAGTGTCGTTAGCTGATTAATCACCATTAATTCTCATGTTCCCATATCTTTTAACCCCCGCTTCCTTTGTAATAATCGTCGTTTGCATGGAAGAAACTGTTTGGTTTGTTTCCTTTTTTGGACTTTATATTGCCATTATTGCAGCTCACTCAAGACAGTAAAACATTGAATTGTAGGAGTTCCCTTAATATGGCTCNGGTCTTCCACCATTCTTTCTGGCCGCTGTCAGGTTCCTGCTCCGACCACTAGTTACTTGCATCCAAGGTTCATAGAGTCCTTGATCATTGGATCTATTTTCTTTATTCCTCACCAGATTCACCGATGTGTGATTCATCGTCTCTTCCATAGCAGTTGACAGGGTATCTGTTTTCTTTTCACTAGGATTCAGTTTTCAATTTTCTTTGATGTGGCCAACCCTACTGCAGTCATAACAAATTGATGGAAGACCCTCATAAACTACTGCTTGTTTTTTCCTGTCGATCCCCAAGAACGAAACAAGAGGTTTTGATAGGTCAACCACCACAGCAATCCTCGCAAACTTACCTCTCTTCCCATCAGTGGTATTGTAGTCCGCCTTAACGACTCTACCACTGACTTCAGCCAATGCGAGCATAAGACCCTTTATGTAATAACGATAGTAAAGCCCCGGTAATCATATCCATGCTATAATCTTCGATAAATGAGCCTCCTATGTAGAGAATTCACGGCTCCAAGGTTGCACCTCCAAGTAATGGTCGTAAACCATCCAAATGCCACCCATAAGAACTCTATTGTAGTCATTCTAGCTAGCAAGTTCAACAAGAAAGTAATTATTATCAAGATCAACAATCTTGTAGTCACTTGTTAACCCCCAGAGGCTTTCAATTCTATTAGATAGTGCCCTATATCCGATTGGTCTTCCGAGCACGCGTAGGATCACCGTTTGTTTCATGCTTTTGTTAATCAAATTATGAACTCTTTCAGAGAAGTAGATTTGAGGGTATGGGGCATCTAAAGATATTTTAACATCACCTTCAAGAAATGTAATCTCCTTTTCATCATCCAAGGGGAGATGCACATCCTCATCTTTTCCTTCATTCCCATTGCCCATTAACATCTCTTTAAAGGAAACCTTACGTGTTTCGGGTTCCTTCATCACCTGATCATCAACATCCACCAGATCGAAATCTTTGTTTTTTACTTTCTTAGTAGCTCGTAGCAGCTCCGTCGGTAGCGGAGAGCTTGAGCGTTCATTGGTAGCGAGAGCGTCCAGAGAGAGTTCCATTTCTACTATGCCTTTTAAAATGTATAACGTAGTACTTTTGATTTGTAAGAGATATAATTCTTTTGAAAAAGTTAAGCATCATATTTAACTTTAA
>JABEZY010257800.1:0-12261 GCA_013467495.1 Gossypium gossypioides
GATGAAAATTGTGGTATGAATATGCATATTGAATATGTGCTTTGTGATAGGATGTAATTGTGGTAAATTACTGTTTTGGTGGAAATGATTTATATGGCCATTTGGTGCTAGTTTTAGAATGGAGTTTTGGTACCAAATGGTATATTTTGTTAAATTATTTACATGGTAAGTTTTGGTGTAAATATGAATATATGTTAGTTGAATAATTGGTTATATTGAACACATGATTAGTTATGTTTGTAAGTTGTCATTTGAGGTGCCTAAGGGCATATTGGTTGTATGTGATCATACCGGTTGTATAAGACTTGATTATGCTTTGTTTTGAATGCCTTATTATAGCTTGTGTATATGTGCATTTTTGGGTGTAGGTTTATACCAAATTGGGTGAGAAATATGGCTTGTAAAATGGCCTATTTTCGTCCACACGAGTAGAGACACAGGCATGTGTCTCAGCCGTGTGTGACACACGGCCAGGTGACACGACCGTGTGTCCCCTGTAGTTTTCAATGGGTTGCAAGTCAGGCTATTACACTGCCTGGCATATGGGCGTGTGAGGTTACTTTGGGAACACAGCCTAGCACAAGGGCGTGCGACTTTGCCATGTGACCCAAGTTAGTGAGTTGCACGGGTATGGACACGGCTGTGTGTCCTTATTTTGAATACCCACACGGCCTGAGACACGAGCGTGTCATTGGCCGTGTGAGTCACATGGCCTGGCCATATGGCCGTGTAACCCCTATAGCTTTGGAAATTTTCAATGTTTTTCGAAAAATTCTCTGAGTTTTTGATTTAGTCCCGACTTATTTCTAACGCGTATTTTGGGCCTTGAGGGCTTGTATAAGGGACAGTATGTATGATTTTGATTGGTTTTGATGTGATTATTAATATGTTATAAAATGTTTGAAATTTCTGTCCGTTTGATTTGTAATCACCAGTAATGCTCCATTACCCTGTTCCATCGACAGATTTGGGTTAGGGGTGTTACAGTTGATAGACTTATAGTGCTCCAACAAAACTCTAAGGTGTACTCTTCTTAGGCTCACACTTTCTTAGGAATAATCTTTCTTCACTTGAAAATGTCCTATAATTAATTTCTTAAATACTGTCAACGGACGGATACTTTAATGCTAGTATGCGCCAATACTCTGACTCCCCAGTCGGCCAACAGGGTGGCAGATTATGTTGCACAGCACACCAAACAGTGTTTACACATACGTTACTTATTTTTTTAGATTCGTTGATTTTTGTGATGTGACACCTTAGACTTAATCCGTACTACGGGTCCAAATGCGAGATGTTGCATTCGTTTCTGAAGCAACTCAATTTGTCTTCTTTCATTAATTGAGTAAATGAGTTAAGTTTAAAAATACTTTTGAAGAATTATATAAAATTAGATAAAATAATTTTCAAGTGTTTGGAAGTGTCTGGACAAAGTACGAGTCTTTAAGGGTTAAAATGCACCAAAATAATGTGAAGACCTTGCCAAAGACCTAGGTATTGATACCTAGCCCTCTTACTGTAGCAATTAACAGTAAAGGTATCGGACCCTAGGTCCCTGAAGTAAAAAATTTTCCCTGTAACTACCCTATTTTGGTACCTAATTGTACTAAACACCAATTCACACTTAGAAGACATAAAAGTTGAATTTAGATCCCAAAAAAATATATCA
This sequence comes from Gossypium gossypioides, assembly GCA_013467495.1. NCBI lineage: Eukaryota > Viridiplantae > Streptophyta > Magnoliopsida > Malvales > Malvaceae > Gossypium > Gossypium gossypioides. The sequence goes on from JABEZY010257800.1 coordinate 1,670, forward strand.
TAACACCTCAAAATATGGAGAACTAGAGACAAATTTAAAGAACATTTAATTATAAATATGTTATATTTGAAAACATGATCAATCCAATTCAATTTCACTAAACATGTTCAAACTATGACTTAAGGAGACCCATGAATTTAACCATTAACATACATAATGACTTAAATATATCCCTTTCAAAGCTAGTAGACATGGAGCATGTTAAAAGCAACCAATTTCAAAGTTAATGCTACCATGAAACTTACTCAATCTAGCCTCTCATAAATCTTCAAACATGTTGTTGAAAAGGAAAGTAGATTAATTTAAGATATGCTTATTGTAAGATTATTGTAATTATAGAATAACCAACTTGTATAGAATAGGAAATGATTAATTTACTCCTAGATTGATGGGTTGCTATCACATATATATAGGTGTTGTGTCACTATTGTAAAAATATAAGAAATGATATTCTTTTCTTATTTTCCTTCTAGTTTTTATATGGTATTAGAGTAGGAAATTTTTTCCTGGCTTTTATAGAAACCCTAAAAAATATTTTCAACAGTTCTTAGTCTTGTCAAAAACTTCATTAGACTCTACTTTCTCATCTGCCCAACCAAAATCTACTGGAAATCAAGTTTCCAACTCTGAATTGCATTCCATTCAAATCACCAATATCAAATTAAATGGTGATAATTTTTTTGCGTTGGTCTCAATCCGTCCGAATCTATATTCAAAGACGAGGAAAGATTGGATACCTGATAGGAGATAAGGAGGAGCCAACAAAGGAGAACCCCTCTTATGCTTTTTAAGACGTTGAAAATTCCATGATTATGACATAGCTTGTAAATTCCATGGAGGAAGATATCAATTCCAACTATATGAGCTATTCTACTACCAAAGAACTCTGGGATAATGTCAATCAGATGTATTCTAATTTGGAAAATCACTCCCAAATTTATGGGTTGACTATAAAACTTGGGGAGATTCGTCAAGGAGAGGACAACGTCACCAAGTATTTCAATTCATTGAAAATATTATAGCAAGATTTGGATCTGATTAATGATTATGAATGGAAAGTTTTTAGAAGACTGCGAGAACTATAAAAAGATGGCAGAAGGCTATCGCATTTACAAATTTCTTATTGGGTTAAATGTTGAATTTGATTAAGTAAGGGGGGAATTATAGGTCGATAGCCTCTACCTCCCATTGGTGAAGTATTTGTAGAAGTAAGAAAAGAAAAAAGTCTCAAGAATGTGATGTTTGGAAAAAGAGAGACTGTTGTATCACTTGAGAGTTTAGCCCTAATGATATCTGATGCCAATAAAGTCCAGCTGAGGCAGCAAGGACAGAAGTCTCAAGTGTGGTGTGATTTCTGCAAAAAACCACACCATATTCGAGAAACTTGTTGGAAAATTCATGGTAAACCAACAAAATAGAAGAGTAAAAGATCCAGCGTTAAGCCTAATAATACTTTTTCCTCTACAAATGAAGCTCAGATAGATCGTTCAATAAATAGCAACTTGATCAACTTCTAAAACTGCTTAAATCCAATTCCTCATATGGTATTCCTAGTGGTTCTCTCACTCAAATAGGTAGCAACTTTAATACTCTATCTTGTAGTCAAAATTCTTTACCATTGATCTTTGACTCAAGAGCTTCGGGTCACATGACCTCTCTGTAATACTTGTTTAATACCTATTCCCCCTGTTCTATGAAAGAAAAAGTTAGGGTTGCAGACGATAATGTTTTGTCTATAGTAGGAAAAGGATATACATCTTGAATATGTTTTACATGTTCCAAATTGTGCCTGCAACCTATTATCAGTCAACAAATTAACTAAAAATTCTAATTGTTGTGTTGTTTTCCTTCATTCTAATTGTGAAGTTCGGGACTGAAACTTGAGGAGGATGTTTGGAAATAATAGGATGATCAACAACCTCTATTATTTTGATGATAATTGTTCCACAAATAAAATAGCCTCAAGGCTTGAGTAGTATTAGTTCAAGTTCTGTTCATGACCAAATTATGCTTTGGCATCATAGATTAGGACATCCTAGTTTTTCCTATCTAAAATAATTGTTTCTAGATTTGTTTAAAATTTTAAATTGTTCTTCTTTCCAATGTGAGAGTTGTGTTTTATCTAAAATTCATTGTGCAACTTATCTTACAAAACCCTATTGTGCATCAAAACTGTTTTACCTAATTCATAGTGATGTGTGGAGACCTTCCAAAGTTACCACCATGTTTGGAAAAAAAAATTGATTTATAACTTTTATTAATGATCATACTCGTCTATGTTGGGTTTACTTTATGCAAGAAAAAAATAAGAAGTAAAAAATGTGTTTCAAGAATTTTGTAAAATGGTTGAAAACCAACTTCGGTCTAAAATCAGCATCATTTTTTTTTTTGATAATGGAATTGAATATTTCAGTGATCTTTTGGGAAATTTTTTAAAAGAAAAAGACATTTTACATCAATCTACTTGTCGTGATACTCCTTAATAGAATGAAATTGTAGAAAGGAAAAATAAACATTTACTTGAAGTGGCTCATACCATTATGTTTTCTATGCAAGTTCCAAACTATTTGTGGGGAGAATCTATTTTGATAGCATCATATCTTATAAATAGGCTTCCTACTCATGTTCTAAAATATGTCACACTTGTAGATAATTTTAAAAGCATTTTCCCTGAGTGTAGAATTTATTTAGATTTGCCATAAAAGATTTTTAGGTGCATTATTTTTTTTCACATACCTAACGAGTTTCGTTCTATATTTGATTTGAGAGTGGAAAAATGTGTCTTCATTGGGTATGTTTCGAACAAGAAAGGTTATAAGTGTTACAACCCAATAACTAATTTTTTTTTTGTAAGCATGGATGTCACATTTTTTGAAAACTAGCCTTATTTTCCTACAAAATTTTTTTCAAGGGCAGCAAGGAAGAGAAGTAAAAAAAATTTTGGGAAAATTCTACACCCCTGCCAAATCTTATTTTTAATGATTTATCATCATCTCTAGAAAACGTTACTCAAGATGTTAGGCATAAGGAACATCCTAATCTGCTACATGAGTCACGAACATGGGGAGAAATACCACAAAAGGACAAAATCAATCTTGAACCTGAGCTCTTGGTTTATTCACGGAAAAGACTCAAAAAATGGTAATGAGTTGCAGATCACTCTACCACAAAACAGTTCAAAATCCTTGGGGGAAAGTTCTACACCTGATTTTGGTAATCTCAATCCTATTTTGACTTCTCCACCTTTTTTCTGTTTCTGTCTCTAATTTTGATTCCTCTTTCCAACAAACCTTTTGATCTTGACATCCCTATAACCCTTAGAAAGGGAAATCGAACATGTACCCAACATCCTATTAGTAAAATTTATCCTACCATAACTTTCAACTCGTCATAAAGCATTTGTTAGTAAATTGTCTAACGTGTTTGTTCCAAGAACTATCCAGGAGGCTTTAGGTGATCTGAATTGAAAGTTAGCAGTTATGGAGGAAATGAATGCTTTAAAGAAGAAAAGTACTTGGGAGATTGGCCCCCTTCATCTCCCCTTCACGAAAGAGGAAGACACCGATGACTAAAGAAAAGTAAATGATCGAATAAAATACTACGTGTGGTACCTGTAAGTGTGACAGGTCAGTTGTAATATATTTGTACAACAGGGTACAAGAGTACTCCGAGGATCGAACCCAAGAGAGTCAAAGATCGAACAATTTCTACTTACAAGCATGCAAAACGTAGGGATTGATCTGTCACATTTCCTTTAAGTCTATTAAAACTAATCGCTGAAATTATATTACGACAAATAAAAAAGTCAAGGAAGATTAAACTAATCTACGAGTAAGCTACCAATGACTATTGCAAAACGTGTGAAATTATAAAATTAACAGATAAACAAGAAATAGTGGTTGATTGATCTCGATATGGTTCACTCATCCGTGAATTAGGGATCCATATCACATAAACTCTTAAAATGGTTCCATTTTACCTCTCAGTCTCAATTTTACCAAGTTAGACAAATTAATTCGATCTCATTGGTTAATTTAGGACTAATGAATCGCTGCTCAACAAGACCTCTTTTCAGTATCACTTGCCTAAATCTTCCCTTAGGGTCGTCAATTTTAAGTTTTTAGGGTCATTCAATTTAGTCCAATTTATTACAATTTGGTCCCTTATCCAAAAATCAGCTTGCCACATCTCTATCAACCAACCCCTTTAAAAGTTTAGTTACCCATATGAGAAAGAAAGCTGATGAATATAAAAGTGTAGAACCTGGAAGCCATTAAAGAAAAGCTTAAGAAAAATGTAAAAGTTTGGATTTTTTACAAGAAACTTAAAGGAAATGTAAAGAAAAGCATACAACATAAAAATATAAAGTATGAAACATAAAAGGAATAAGCTTTAATAGATTAAACTTAAAAAAAAGTAAGATGCATTAACTAAAACTGAAAATGTCATTACAAGCAAGGTACAGGGATTGAAGGTGCAAATAAATCTAAGCTATAGTGTTAACTAACTTAACTAACTACAATAACACTAAAAACATAAAGGAAGGTTGTAGAAAAGTACAAGTCTATAGCTACAAAGATGGAACTAAGAAACCCTAGAAGAAGAAAAAGAAAAACTAAGAGAAAAACTAAAGAAACCTTAAGCTAAAACTACTCTAATGCGACCTCTTTTTCATCAGCCAAATTTTTTTTGATTTAAGTAGCTATTTTGACCCAATTTTGTTCCCAAAATACCCTTGAACAGACCTTTAATGATTGGTGCTTCAGTTGGACAAAGACTACCCTTTGTGACATTTGTTGTTCCATTATGATGTGGATATTGCAATACCCATGGGATCGATGTTGCGACATTAGTGACAATCCTAAAATGGGGTTGCCAAAGCATGTGGATATCGCGATACCATTGTGTGTGGTCTCCATTATTGGGGCTTGTTGAAGGTATCACGATTCTAAGGGTGGAGTGTCGCGATACCTTGTCCTTCGGTGAAGTTTTGGCTTAATTTCGGCCTTCAACACTTCTCTACAACACTCAACCAAGGATTAGGACCTTAAATGGCAGAAGTATTCAATTTTTGCTTATTAACTCAAAACTTAAAAACTACAAAAAAAATATAGAAAAGACACTACTTTGCTAAAAAACAAGCTCCTCAAGCGTAATGTTGAAGCTTAATTTACCATATCAAATTACGACATATCTGATATAGTAAATTTACCCAAATATAAACAAATTGTGGGATGTAAATGGGCATTCAACGTGAAACGAATTGTTGATGGAAATATAAAAAGGCATAAGGTAAGTCTCGTTGCTAAATGGTTCTTCCAAACCTTTGGTATTAATTATCAAGAAACCTTTTCTCCCATTGCGAAACTCAAATCAATTTGAATTTTATTATCCTTGGCCGTGAATCAAGATTGGCCCTTGCATGAGTTTACCTCCGATTTTTTATAAAGGGTCAGGTGAAAATAATGTCTGTAGGTTAAGAAAGTCTTTATATGGACTCAAACAGTCACCTAGAGGCTGGTTTGTACAGTTTGGAAGGATGGTAAAAGCTCTTGGTTATTGTCAAAGTCAAGCAAATCATACCATTTTTTACAAGCATTCAAATATAGGAAAAAATAACTATTTTGATTGTATATGTGGGTGACATAATCTTGACAGGTGATGATCATATTGAACTAGAGAAGTTAAAGAAATGATGCGGTAAACAATTTCAAATAAAAGACCTATGAGCACTAGAATATTTCCTTAGGATGGAGTTCTCTCGATCTAAAGAAGGTATTTTGTTTCTCAACGCAAATATATTATGGACTTGCTTAAGGAGATAGGTTTGCTTGGATGTAAAACGATTGAAATCCCATTTGAACCCAACCTAAAATTGGAGCATGCTGAAGGTGAAAATGTGGTGAATGTTGACATGTTTTAAAGAATTTTGGGGAGGTTACTTTACTTATCCCATGCACGTCTAGATATTACATTTTTTGTAAGTAAAGTAAGTTAGTTCATGCATTCACTAGGACAAGATCATTTTGAAGCTATATACAAAATTCTAAGATATCTACGGGGGACTCTTGGTAAAGGGCTGTTGTTTAAAAGGCATGAACATTTGCTGGTTGAAGTCTACATTGATGCAGATTGGGCTGGAAGCACTATTGATCGAAAGTCTACATCAGGTTATTATACTTTCGTTGGAGGAAATTTAGTCACTTGGAGAAGTAAAAAGCAAAATGTGGTTGCTAGAAGTAGTGCTGAAGCTTAATTTATAGCAGTTGCCCATGATATTTGTGAAGTTTTGTGGATTAAAAGGCTAATGGAAGATTTAAGATTTTCATGTTCTTTCCCATAAAAGTCTACTGTAATAAAAAAATTGAAATTGCAATTGCTCACAACCCTATTATTCATGATCGAGCAAAACATGTGGAAATTGGTAAGCATTTTATCAAAGAAAAACTTAAAAAGGGACTAACTTGTATACCATATGTACCAACCATTGAATAGATTGCAGACATACTTACAAAGGGATTACACAAAAAGCAGTTTGATCACTTAATTGGCAAGTTGACAATAGAAGATATTTTTAAACTAGCTTGAGGGGGAAGTGTTGAAAAGGAAAGTAGATTAATTTAAGATATGCTATCTGTAATATTATTGTAATTATAGAATAATCAACTAGTATAAAATAGGAAATGATTAATATACTCCTAGATTGATGGGTTGTTATCACTAATATATAGGTGTTGTATCACTATTGTAAAAATATAAGAAATAATATTATTATCTTATTTCCCTTCTAGTTTCTATACATATTCATCAAGTAAAACTCATATACGCAAAACATTACCAATATTTATACTATACGAAAATGTCATATAAAGACTCAAGACACATGATAAAAGATTTCACTAGCCATCTGGACTAAATATATGCCAACTATTTAGCTAACTTGAAATGAACTTTACAAAGTATTTTGGTCGAGCTAAGAAATAAGTCTTTGGATGCCAACGAACCTTATTAGTTACTCGACATGCCTATTGAATACCTGCGTATGAAACAAGCACATCCGTACGTTGAGCATAGTGAGCTTAGTGGTGCTAACATAATTTGAATTTAATATATTAAAGAAATGATTAGTAAAAGATACAAACAAATTAGAATTCTAAATCATCAAGTTCATTTCAACACCTGTTATGTCATTCAAAAGTATTACTCCATATTATCCATGATCGTTTATACAAAGCATTTCATATACCATCTGAATATATTACACCATGTTATTATGAGATATTTAACCAACTATATCAGTGATTCTTTTTTTTTCAATGTACTCAATTATCATCGATCAACTCATTTGACAGTTTTCCCATATGTATAAACACATTTCAAATCCATGAATCATAATGTCACAAGTTCATTTCTCATTATCAACTTCCATATCATCTTATTATCACATATATTTATCTCATCGTATTCACATTTCATAGTCATATTTTAAGCTCATAACAAGTTCTTTAATGTCCTCTATTAATTGAATACGGGCTAAAGGATAGGTACATGGATTAATTCCTTAATATTCTACAATAAGAACATAAGTGTTGATTGAGAATTAATGTACCGATCTCCCAAACACTCTATATATGCACCGTAGTGCCAAAATGATATGCACTGAAGTGCCAGAATGAATTGCACCGAAGTGCCAGAATGCTCCCACCAATCTTATGGCATGTCAATGATATCCGAACTCTATTTGATATCGTTAATAGGTCAATTCTCATTATTGATTATCATCAATATACGTTTCAATCTAAATTTTATCTTAATAACCCTTTTTAATTCATATTATAGCATTAGATCAACTTCATACTTATATAGTTCATCACAACAATGTCACTAATATACATTTCAACTCAATTTTTACCATGAATACAACCTAATTAACATCATGACATAGTAGAAACTTCTCATATACATACATACATACATACATACATACATACATACATACATACATACATACATACATACATACATACATACATACATCAACTTGTCAATAATTTTCAAATATCAACGTTGCATAACTCATATATACTTACCTTTAATTATCAAATAATCTATAAGATTATTAACCTACCAAATATTCGCTAACTCAAAATGGCATATCACATGCTTGCTTACCATTTTTTTTATTAACTATTCTATAGAATTAACAACTTACTAATCATTTACAAATTCAACATGCCATAATATACAATTACTTATGTTTTATTGTCTACTATTTTATTGGTTTAATTAATAATTTAATGCAATTAAATCAAATTAAGTTAGAACAAACCAAATTTGCTACTCATCGTCTGTTTTCCCCTTTGCCCCTCAACATTTTGACCTCGTCTTTAGCTATATATGATAATGTTAATGTAGAAAAAATGTTAGCTTCTCAACATTATATCAACTTAGAGCTAAACAAGTTATGCACATACTTACTTAAGTCCCTTAGAATCCAAATGTTTGAATTTCTCGTATCTTTCAACTCTCCTGGTTGATTCAAAATCTGACTTCTTAACTATACTCCAGGGAGCTCAAACTACCATTGGATGCCAATAAACCCCAAAGTTCCCATCTCATCCATTTAATTAATCAAGAACCCATAAATAATTTCTTTGATAACACTTAATCATACTTTGATCCAAAAATACCCACTTTAATTTAAACATGTTTCTCACCTAAGCCAAGCTTAATAACTAGTTATTCATATATTCAAGTTTTCAATCTTTAATTTATTAAAACTCTTTGCAATGGTAACTACACCAAACTTTAATAATTGAAATTTCAACTATTGGGTCATCATCATCTACCAATATAAACTAAAACCTCTAGTTTCAATTAAGAAGAAAACTCACTTACTTGATGAATGAAGCTAACAACAATGGTGTTCAAAAACTCAAAGTTTTCTTATTTTCTTTTTAGTGACTGGAAAGGAGGAAGATGATAATATGTTTTGGTTACTAGCCATCCCTCTCCCACTTAAGCATAAATATAAGCATATAAATTAGTATTAAACTAATCTAATGATCAATCAAACATACATTATAAAATTATGCTTTAGTAAGTGGAATTGGATGGCTAGGGTCATTTCGTACCACTAAACATGTTAATTTTTTTGGTAAATTATACATAATTCCTTGGTATAATTACCACCTAAGGCTTGCTTATTACTTAAATTAAATATCTTTTTTCACTTACCTTACAATTTAATCCATAATTAATATTTTATAACTCATCTAATTAGTCATTTTAAATTATTCAAATTTATATTTTCATAACCATATCACATGAACTCCTCGAATAAACTCCTTGGTTTAACTTGACTTAGGAGATTCGGCCTCGAAAACAACTTTTCTAACATCAAAAAAAATTGGGGTCATTACATGTCATATAATTTAGTAACATAAAAGATGCATCCATGTGATGCATGTTTTATACATCAAACATTGAAAAATGTAAGTTGTTGTAGTTATAATTCTCACACTCATTGAATTATGTTATCGAGGGCCAATCATACTCAATTGGTAAGAACATAGATTTCACAATCTAAAATCGCAAAGCTTCAGACATATTAATTATTGTTTCACTTTGTTCATTATTTCACTTCAATAGAGCTTTTTGGGAAGTTATTTAATTGAAATAATCATGAGTTCATAACCATTAACTCAACACCAATCGTAATATGTTCTTTAATATGAGTCATTGTGGGACAATCTCAACAATAATCATATATGACTAGGTGTCCTTTTAAAGGAAATCCCTCCTAGTGAACCCACATGATAAGACCTCGATGTACTATCATGCCATCATTTAGAGACAATTAATGGCGGTCATGGGTCTTGTTTAGGGTCCTTCTCCCACTCAATATTTTGAAAATACGTAGGGTTTTAATTCCAATTTCATGGATGATGAAATGCTTAAATAAGATCAAGTGGCATTTGATCGCCTGTAAACGAGTTATTATTTATAGTAAAAATTACACACCACAAATATAGGAAATTAAAATGGCGGTGTTCACAAGTACACAACTTAAATTGTAATATCGTATGGTTTACAGTGAAACACTTTCGAGGATCGTACCCAACGGAGGATGGAATAAATCTATAAAAACTTTTTTACAATAATAATTCTAAATAGTATTAATTAAATATTATATTATGAAAAATCATAAAAGGGGATTAATGAGAGAAATTAAATAACTAACTAACTAACTAAATAAATAAACAAAGGACTAAAATCAATAAACCAATTAGGAAGATTAACTCGCTTCAAGGTTTGTAGTTAACTTCAGATTAGGGTTTTAGGGTAAATTAGCTATCAATTAACCGATTATTACCTCCTAGCCTCTAACTAATTAATCAAGTAGTTGATACTCACTTATCTTCCGACCTCACTTTCTTAACTAGGATAAACTATAATTTATTCTATTAGAGTTATCTCCCGATCTCTTCTAACTTATGATGACTTCTTATGGTTGAAATTGTTCATGAGATGGTTGTAATAACATACTTGATTTATCATGTTTATTAATATAAGGCTTTACCATTATTATT
>JABEZY010258359.1:0-22705 GCA_013467495.1 Gossypium gossypioides
CGACCGATTAACCGAATTCGGTCGGTTAACCGAATTTTTTTGGTTTTACCCGAATTTTGCACACCCCTATGCTCAGGGGTGGTAATGGTATAGGTAAAGGATAGAGAGCACTGGGAAGAGGTGTTAGTCAAACTAAGGCGAGGTAGCCTACATTGGTTTATGCTACTCGACGTCGTGAGGACAGAGACGTTGTTGATGTGATTATGGGTACATTTATTATTTATGATGTCCCTTACTTTGCATTGATAGACATAGGGTCAACACATTCTTATGTAGCTAGCTCTGTTTCAGTAAACTTGGAGATTTTTGTTGAGAGAAATTCTAGTAAGATTTATGTAATTAGTCTATTGGGTCAATCCATTCGGGTTAATAGACTGTATAGGGATATACCGCTGGAGATACAAGGGGTTGTGTTTCTGGCTAATCTAATAGAGTTACCGTTTGGGGAATTTGATCTGATTCTAGGAATGGACTGGCTCGTGAAGCATCCTGTCAGTTTGGATTGTGCTACTAAGAGGGTAGTTTTGATATCAGAGAATTATGTGGAGGTAGTTATGATAAATGAGCATCGAGATTACTTACCCAATGTCATCTCCGCTCTTATGGTCGAAAAATTGGTTCGAAAAGGGTGTGAAGCATACTTGGCTTTTGTGAGTGATGTGGCTTCTGTGGATTCATCTATTGGGAACATCCGAATGGTTAGAGAATTTTTGGATGTTTTTACCGAGGAACTACCGAGTTTACCTTTGAATCGAGAATGTGAGTTCGGTATTGAGCTTCTTCCGGGTATGGCTCTGATGTCCATCACTCCTTACCGTATGGCACCAAAAAAGCTTATGAAGTTAAAGGCTCAGCTTCAGGAACTCCTTGATCGTGGGTTCTTCTGTCCTAATATGTCTCTGTGGGGGGCACCGGTATTTTTTGTAAAGAAAAATGATGGTACTATGAGAATGTGTATCGACTACCGTCAGTTGAATAAGTTAATAGTAAAGAATAAATACCCATTTTCGAGGATCGATGACCTGTTCGATTAGTTTCATGGGGCTTCAGTATTTTTTAAAATAGATTTTCATTCTGGGTACTATCAGCTTAAGGTTAAGGAGGTTGATGTCCATAAGACTATTTTTAAGACTCGTTATGGGCACTGCGAGTTCCTAGTTATGTCATTTGGTTTAACGAATCCTCCAGTTGCATTCATGGATCTTATAAATCGGGTTTTCCAACTGTACTTGGACCAGTTTGGCATGGTCTTCATTAACGACATTCTGGTATACTCTAAGACCGAAGATAATCATGATGAGAATCTTAGAGTAGTCCTTCAGATACTTTGAGAAAAATAGCTTTATGCTAAGTTGAGTAATTGTGAATTATGGTTAAGGGAAGTAACTTTTCTCGGGCATGTGGTTTCTACAGAGGGGATTCGAGTTGATCCTAGAAAGATTGAGGCTGTGCTGGATTGGAAATAGCCTAGGAATGTTTCTGAGATTTACAATTTTCTGGGTCTTGTGGGATATTATCGATGGTTTGTCGAGGGGTTCTCTTTAATTGCAGCTCCGCTACTAAGCTGTTGTGTAAGAACATCTCTTTTGTTTGGACTACTGAGCAGCAATTGAGCTTTGAAAAGCTCAAATCTATTTTGACTTAGGCTCCTATTCTGATATATCTTGAATTTGGTAAGGAGTTCGTGGTATAACAATGATGCATCATATGTCAGTTTGGGATGTGTTTTGATGCAATATGGTAAGGTAGTGGCTTATGCATCCTGAAAACTTAAGTTACACGAGGGGAAATTATTCGACGCACGATCTTGAGTTAGGTGCTGTTATTTTTGCCTGAAATATTTGGAGGCACTATTTGTATGGTGAGAGGTGTATTATTTACTCCGATCACAAGAGCCTTAAGTATCTCCTTACTCAGAAGGAGTTAAACCTTAGGCAGTGTAGATGGATTGAACTACTTAAGGATTATGACTGAACGATTGAGTATTACCCCGATAAGGCCAATTTGGTGGCTGATGCTCTTAGTCATAGGGCAATGTCTGATTTGAGGGTGATGTTTGCTCGCCTAAGTCTGTTTGAAGATGGGAGTTTGTTAGCCAAGTTGCAAGTTAAGCTAACTTGGATTGATCAAATTCGGGATAAACAATTGAGGGATGATTCATTGGTTCTGTGATTTCGTAAGGTGGAGGATGGTAGTACTTCTGATTTTGTGCTGAATAGTGATGGGATTCTCTGTTTCCAAGGATGGTTTTGTGTACCTAGTGATTTTGATTTAAGGCAGTCCATTTTGAGGGAAGAGCATAGTAGCCCTTATGTTGTGCAGCCCGGTAGAAATAAGATGTATCGGGATCTTTGTGAATTGTACTAGTGGTCTGGTTTAAAATGAGAGGTGACAAATTTTGTTTCTCGTTGTCTAACATGCCAACAAGTTAAGGCTGAGCACCGGTTGTCTTCGGGTTTGCTTCAAATTGTTAAGATTCCCATGTGGAAATGGGAGAGTGTGACTATAGACTTTGTTAGTGGGTTGCCCCTAACACCTACTAAGAAGGATTCTGTGTGGGTTATCGTAGGTCAGTTGACCAAGTCTACCCACTTCATTCCTGTTTGGACATACTATTTTCTTCAGAAGTTGGCCAAGTTGTATATTTCAAAAATCGCGAGACTTCATGGAATACCGGTCTCGATTATTTTTATAGAGATCCTCGCTTCACTTCTCAATTTTAGAGGAAACTTTATGAGGCTCTAGGTTCAGGGTTGGACTTTAGTACTATGTTCCATCCTCAGAAAGATGGTTAATTTGAGAGAGTGATACAGATAGTGGAGGACATGCTTTGGATTTGTGTGATCGATTTCTGAGGTAGTTAGGAGGATTTTCTGTTGTTAGTCGAGTCCGCCTAAAATAACAATTTTCAGTCTAGCATTCAAATGGCACCTTACGAGGCTCTGTATGGTCGTAAGTGTCGTACTCCATTGTGTTGGACTGAGTTGGGTGAGCGGCGAGTTTTAGGCCCTATGTTGGTTTTTGAGATTGAAGACAAAGTAAGACTGATTCGATATCATTTTAATGCGGCTTTTGATAGATAGAAATCCTATGCAGATCTGAAGAGGAGGAATGATGAGTATTCCGTGGGTGATTATGTGTTCCTTAAGGTATCTCCGTAGAAGAAAGTTCTACGGTTTGGACGTAAAGGAAAATTGAGCCCTAGGTTCATTGGGCCTTATAAAATTCTAAAACGTGTGGGACCAGTTGCGTATCAGTTAGAGCTACCTCAAGAGTTAGACCGTATCCATGATGAACATCATGTCTCCATGTTGAGGCGGTATCGATCGGACCCATCTCATATTGTTCCTGTTGAGGATATTGAGGTTAGACCGGATTTGACATTCGAGAAGGAGTCAGTTCAGATTTTGGATTTAGACGTTAATATCTTAAAGTGGAAATCTATTCCATTGATTAAGTTTCTATGGTGGAATCATGGCACTGAGGAAGCCACATGAGAACCTGAGGACTCGATTCGTTAGCAATATCCACTTCTGTTTGAGTCAGGTAAATTTCGAAGCCAAAATTTCTTTTAGGGAAGGAGAGTTGTAATGTCCCAAAACTTATGTCATTGATTTATTAGACTCTTGAAATATAATTGGTTATGGTGTGTTGGTTGACTACGTTGAGTTGTTTGCTGTGGTTTTTGGTTCGAGTCTTGGTATGAGCAAGTGGATTTTATATATATAAGGTTAGTAATGGTTACATGTCAATGGGAGATCGAATTAGATTCTAGTTGTTTTAAGCAATCTGTTAGTTAGGGATTAGTTTTGGGATAGTGGGGTTGTATTAAAAGATGTTGGTTGTTAATAACTTATTTGTTTAGTTTTTAAAATAATTATTTCAATTTCTTTTTCCCAAAAACATTCCAATACACCCACGTTTCCCTTTTTTTTCCATGTTCTTTTCTTTTGCTTTTCTTTCTTCTTTCTCCTTACAATTTCCACTTTTCCTTTCCTTTCTTTTGTTCAAACAACAATCGTACCTTTGTTAGTGTTGTGCATCGTGTGGGTTGTGCATTTATTTGGTGTGCTTCAAGATCATTTTGTAAGTTCTGTCTTTACCCTTTTCAATTTGAAGAATCCTTTTTTCGTGAATTCAATTTTTGTTAAGTAAGTGAATTTTGGTTATGTGTTTAAGAGAATTTCAAGGAACATTTGACTCAATGACGAGTTAAGTTTCGGGGCGGTTTCGTTCAAAGGTGAGCACTCATTGAATCTAAAATTGTGATGTTTTTATGGTATGGGAAGTGGTTTTCAAATGATATTAGGAAATTGGGGATTTCGTTCATTAAATTGTTTGTTTGGGTTTCAATTTAGTGTTTCAATCGGTACATTTAGGATTTGGTGAACTCGTAGGAACGTTCTCATCAAAACTAAGCTAGGTGTGTAATGAGAAACCCAAAAATCAACAAATGGTGAAAGGCAAAGTTGGGGCCTGTCGACGCCACACGATCGTTGTCAGGCCATGTGAGACACATGGTCTAGGCCATTTTGGGCCGTATGGGCTACATAAGTGTGGCCCAAATTACAGAATTTTTCCATAAGGTCGTACATGTCATCCCGATTGTATGTGAGCCTTCCGTGGGGTCAGCCTGTGATTATATAAGCTATTAAGCATGAAATTTGAAAGTTGGAAACTTGATGTAAATGGCATTTAATATGTTTGATTTGTTATGCGTAAGCATGTTTAATGTTTGTTATACGAGCATGCATGTTATATACGTTATGGTATCTGTTATTCCATTATATTTGATATTCTATTTGCATCAGGATATGGGGTGGGATATGTATTATGTGGAGGAAGTGTTCTGTGTAAGGTAATATCTCACCATTATATTAGTAGCACAGTTGTGATTATTCTGAAATATGTCGTATGGACACTAAGCGGTGTGTAGGGCTGGGTGAGTGTTTTATACCCCACGTGGTGTGTTGGGATGGTTGGAACTGGTGTGTAGAGGATAGGGGTAGGATTATATATATCTGTATACGTACCACTCTGATATGATTTTGGTTCTGTTCATGAAATAAGTCTTTATCTGTTCTACCATGTAATTGAATCTGTGATTCTGTTTCTGTTAAGTGACACACTGAGTTATTAAACTCACTCTTTGTTTGTCTGATAATTTCAGGTAACCCTCAGACTTAGGTGGGTTGGTACAACGGGAACTTGGTTAAGTTCATTCTTCCGTAAACCACTTTTATTTTAATTAAGCTTAAATAAAATTCTAGGTTAAAATTTTTATAGATTTTGGACTCTCTGGACTTTTGGGTTTATTTTGGATTTGGATTTTAATTTGAGTTTTCTAGCATGACATTTCATAAAACAGTTTTATGAAAATAATTTTTTTATGCGAGCAACCATTTTTCATAAAACAAAATCGATTTTTATACAAACTCGAACCGTAAACAATTGACAAGTTTTAATAAATAAGTATTACAAACATTTTTATACAGATTAGTCTATAATTAGCAAAGGTTCACGAAGTTTTTCACAAAAGCAAAAGCCATGTTTTAATTATGTAACGTAACATTTCCAGATTTGACCATAATGTTTAGGCTAGGTTTGGGGTGTTACACTCAATGTAAGTTCAATCACAAGAAAATAGGAGCAACTGATAATATATAAAGGCACACTTCATAGCACATTCGGTATATTAGAAATATAGAGCAATTTAATGTTGTATAAACATGCACATAACACATCATATCGATAATTTTAGAATCCCAATCACATAAACATGTCATTAGGTATATATTTAGCAATAATTCAATTAATTAAATCATGGATTTAAGTATTAATCAAACTAACAGGGACTTGATTGCATAAATTAAGAACCATTCAGGAATAAATCTGCACAAAACATAAAATTTAAGGTAAAACTATAAAATTTAAGAAATAGGGTCAAACAACCATATGAAAGGGTCCAGGCCATGTGGTCTGGGCTGGGTTCGATTTTGCCTCAATTTTCTCGTAAAAGAAAACACACCTGATTTCTAAGATCTTATACGATGATCCTCATGTCCAAATCTAATTTGGGTCACCTACAATGAGTTTTTCGATCGATAAAAATGCAAGAATTAGTATCTACCTTTAAGATTTATCGAATTTTAGCAAGACTTTTAGGGAAACTCGAAAAAGATTCGAAATCGATTTGAAAGATTGTCAAGAACAGAATCCTAGGGTTCTACAAAATTAGAAACAAGATTGCCTACCAATCTTGGCTCGTTTCGGCATGGATTTGATGATGTTTCACTAAACTAACATGAAAAATGGATTGAACAAGGTTTGCTTTTGGGTTCGGGATTCAAACATAAAATTTCTAGCAAAAGAAGATGAATGTTTTTATGAAAAAGGAAAGTAGGAAAATAAAAAGAAAAAGTTGTATTTAAAGAAGGGAGAAGAAGAAATTCTAATTAAGTTTAAAAAGGTAACAAATATCCTATTATGATTAGGAAAGGGAACAAATGCTTAGGTTAAGCAAACTTTAGGGCCTAATTTGGTAAATTGCCCAATCTGCCGAAATTTAATAAAAGAGGAAGGGAATTTGTGTGGATAAACTTAGGACTCTAGGTAGAATGAAGAGATGTGTAGCCATTGGGCTATTGCCTATTTCTGGTCATTACTTCCACTTTATTTCCTATACTAACTTGGTTTTCATCCTTAATTGCTAAAAAGTAAAGAGGAAAAATGCAAATAGTGGGACTTGAACATTGGTTCTTTAGGGGTTATACTAAGCTCTTAACCATTAAAAATAGACCTCAATTCATGGTAATTTTATAAATTCTTACCCCCTAATTTTTGGACTTTTCTCCCCTAATTTTATAAATTCATGGTAATTTTATAAATTCTAACCCCCTAATTAATGGTCATTGCTTAATCAAAAAATCTATTATTTTTTAAACTAACCACCATGCTTTCGTTGCGTAACTGTGATTCCTGTTATTTTTACCTTCCTA
Source organism: Gossypium gossypioides (assembly GCA_013467495.1). Taxonomy (NCBI): domain Eukaryota; kingdom Viridiplantae; phylum Streptophyta; class Magnoliopsida; order Malvales; family Malvaceae; genus Gossypium; species Gossypium gossypioides. The sequence goes on from JABEZY010258359.1 coordinate 6,999, forward strand.
CATGCTTTTCTTGAAGATCCTATTTACTACCATAGATTGTCATTTGGTAACTTCACTAATACTTTCCTCTATCCAAATTTCTAATTTAACAGAAACACAGTCATTTCGTCAAGTCGAAGCTTTGTCTATGCTTTTCAAATAAAAAAGTTCAGACATTAGTTATTTTTTTCCTAAGTATTTACAGACTAACAATCACGATTTATCTAATACCTTCAAGAGTAACAGTAACTATAGTAGGAACGACAACAAAGTCTCGGATTCAATTTCGTGCTAAAAAATAATTTTTCAAAAACTTGTGGCATGGTTTTTCCCAAAAATACCCTTTTAATGCATGCATGCAATTTGTCAATATTTCTACGGTCCTAGTTTAGATAACTTAGCTCTGATACCACTAAATGTAAACTCTCTAACCCGGCCACCGAAGCGCCTTGGTAAGTTATCAGAGTTTTAAAAAAAATTAATTAAAACTTTTTTTATTTTAGAAGAAAGTTAATCTCTTTTCAGAAAAACACAAGAGTTTAAAAAATAATTAAGTTTAACATCTTTATTATAACGGTGTTTACTATTGAAAACTTAGTTAAAAATCTGAATTACTTTATTAACAATAAACATTTATAATTTAGCAACGGAAAAGTGATATTAACATAACTTTAATAAAAACCACGTTTCATGCATAATTAAATAAAAATTCATGTTCTAGTACCGTAAATAATTTAAATCTCATGTATGCCTAAGTAAAAATTGTAAACTAACTCCCATGCCACAATAATATTATAGTTTCAAATAACATAAATTATAAAATAACTAGTCTAAAATACTATTATATAGAAATCAATATTCTGAGTCGAGCCCTTCGAATGTGTAACGCGTAGTTTGTGCAAGTGTACATAGTTGTTATCAAGTAATAAGTAAGTAAAAGAGTTATCATTTCCACATGGATTGTGTATGTTAATCAATTAATTGTAAAATGAAAGTTCACAAGTTGATGATAAAAATACAATATTTTGAGTGATGGATGTAAAGAATAATTAACTAGATGCAAGATGATCCCAAATGCAATTTATCCTAAGTATGATGAATAATTAGAATGTATGAGATGAGTTTAGTAGCAAAATCACAAATTTCAACAACTATAACATGCATAGGCTAGATTAGTCACATTATTCAACTTAGTTCATTTTCATCATGCTTACAATGTTCTGGAAAATAATCCAAGGCAACTCGATCTTTCAAGAGTTTGAAACCAAAATTAAGTCCTTTCGGGTTCTGTCACTTAGAAAGTCATGCATTTTACTGATCATATTCAAGTAAGGGTTTCTTCGAATACATGTGAAGTAATAGGGACGGGTTAGGTTTGAAACAATTTAATCACATAAACATAAAAACTATGCAAGATAATAGAGCTCTTTCGAGTTATTATGAACCTTCAATTTAGTCGGGTTAGGATCTAAATTAAACATGCACTATTCAATTATTGTGTCCATTAGTCGTCATTTGGTTAGGAACTTTCAACTAATTCTAATGCATTCAATCACATATGAATGAAATAAATACTTGAGTTTGATTGAAAACATGAACGATTGAGGCACATAACATCATAAACACAATTTAAATGAAATTTATTAAATTAATGCAACCATTCTAGGTAAATAAATTTACGCTACCATCGTTGATGACAAGATAACAAAACACATTGCAAACATGATTAAATGTAAACAAGGATAGGGAAAGATAAGCTCTTGGTTGTTTCAGCAATTCTGCAGAATCTACGAAGTGGCTTCCTCAAATCCTCGTGTTGCTCTTTTGCAATTTTCTTCTCAATGTGGCTAACCAAGTGAGTATCTTCTCAAGGTTTTGCTGGCTAAATGAGAAGGGGATTATGGATCCTTATATGTGGGAAGAAAGGAAACAAATGAAATAATGAAATGAGAAATGAAAAAATGATTATGAAATGAGGGATGATTGAAATTAGGAATGGAGATGGGTATTTATAGTGAAGGATGGTAGGTCTGTTTACTAAAAATAGCATGATGGATCTCTTAGGTTTCTCCTTCCCATGGCTGGCCATAAATTGTGGAGATAGGAGTTGTTTGGTTGCTTGATTCATGCATGATATCATGATTAAATAAAGGAACGGGTGGACGATTTCTTGGGCAAATCTGGTGTGCTATTTTTTGATTTCTTTGCAAGTGTATGGACCTCTAGTAAATCTCTCAAAAGTGAATTTTTGAGCAGTCCAAATGCCTTTGCTGAATTGGGTTTATTCTCCCTTGTTTGGACAGTTTGGTGACCCAATTGTTTACCAGACTTGTCCATCAATTGACCATTCTTTAATTAGATCAAATTAACTCCTCTTGACCCATTTTGCATGTGTTTTCCATCCATGTAGAATGAAATTGGGCATGTCCATGTAGATTTAATTTAAAAATAAAAATCATGTATAATTTCCTTGGTCCAACTGCATTAAAAAAATAATGTCAAGATCAATATGTAGCATAAAATAATTAAGTTATGTACAAATTTAATGTGTAATAGTAGAAAATTACATTCTTCATTAAATCACACTCATTATTGAAATATAAATAATATTCGCCCAATTAGTAATCAAATACTCGAGATTAATATTATTTTTAAGTAAAAACGATGTCATAAACTACTAAAAAACCTATATAAATTATAGTTTACACACCTCAAACTTAATTCATTACTCATCCCGAGTAATGTAAAGAAAAAATTTAGATAAGACAATCTTACAATAGGTTTTAATAGAACGCTTAAGCAAAATCAACTTTTGCACATACATATACATCAACAAAATCATGCTCATAAACTTTTTTTATTAATAAGTCGCTTATATGCAAACATTATTTCAAAATTTTATACTAAGTGTGGGAAAAATGCTAGCATAAGTCATAGAGTGCATGCTTTTCAAGGTCATACATAACATTCACTATTCAATTAAAGTCTCCTTATCAACTAGAAAAAAAATCACAAGATTTAATTAATGGTCCTCATATGTTAAACTTAGCAATTCCTTTGTATTAATGGAGTCGGCATAATCATCAAAATCAATAGGTCTTTTATAAAGTTATAATGGGGCTAGGCTCAAGGTAGGGATAAAGAGAAGTAAATTTTTAGGTTCAGTAATCTTAACCCTAACTTTGCCTTGGATCTTTTTGAGGGACATCGTTCCTACTAACAGATTTTACCACCCCTAAACTTAATTTGAAGCTTTGTGCCCAAACCATACTTCTCAATACTTTGAGTAGTTATTTTGCCCTTTTTGCTTGACATTTGAACAGAGTTCTTTTTTTCTTTAACATACATAGAACATATACATCTTCTCAAATTTTTCCTTGATCTTTGTTCACCAAGACAAGTATAGTTAAGATAGGTGCAAAAATAGGATAAAACTTTAAAAAATGGTAATATGGCTTATGATGTAGGTGGATAGAAATAAAATAGGCTTAAAGGCTCAAATTAAGGTTTTTGGGTTAAATTCATTTGGTAGGCTTGAAAAGCTCAAACGATCCAAAGAAAATTGTGCCTATATCATGTTTAGATTCTTATACCTCCTAAGATTTCACCTCAAAAAGGTTACTAAGTCAATTCTAAAGACTTAAACCTTCATGTATGTCTATTTCTAAAGAAATTAAATTTTCATGAGAAAAGACTACATAAGACCTAAGAATGTACAAACATTCCATAACTCAAGATAGCATAAAAAAATTCAGATAAAAATAGAAATCATGCTTACATTTGAGCTAACTTATAAACAAAAATTTTCTTTGAACATCATTTTATTTCAGCATACTTATGTGAAAACATTGAATCATACTTAAGAACAAAATTTAAAATTTATGCAAATATTACCTTACCCCCTTTAAAAAAAACAATGTCTTCATTGCGGAAACAAAGTAATGAATGAAAACTGAACATTAGGTAGGATAGCAAGAAAAGAGAGGTGAGTCCTGAAGACTGCTTAAATACTAAGTCTTTCTTAACAATCTAATCCTAGACATGTTAATTCACATTACCACATCACTTTACTTTTTATTAGAGAAGATGAATTAAACTTAATTTATTCATGTTTGCAATTTCCTACTTATTTTGCAAAAGCAAAAATACTAACTAAGGAAAGAAATATAAATGCCTGAAAATAAATACTTAAGAAAAAGAAATATCCCCCTTTTACTTCGTCTCATCCTCCATGTCTTTTTCTTTTTCCCTTGTCACACTTGATCCCACAATCTCTTCTTGCCATGTCTCAAAGATATGATCTGGAAACTCAGAAACAAAACAATTAGAGAAATTCTTAAAAACATTTCCTATAATATCATCTCTTACTTTCACATATCTCCAGTAAGCTTGTTGTTGATTATGCATGAATTTCCACATATTTATCATAGTTGAAAATTCTAAATTCTTCATAGTGTTTAAAGAAGTAGGAATGGTCAACTCAGGATTAAAACTTGGCTCTACAAGCTCAGCAACATTTGGCTTCACCCTCAGTTCAGGGCTGTTTGGTTCCTCTTCAATTTTTGCTTCTTCTGTTTCATATATTGAGTCAGATTCCAGTTCAAATTTGGTTGATGACTCATCAAATTCAGGTTCATTTGGTCCATCTGGCTCAACTTGGCTCAATAATTCAATATTCTTCACTAGCCTTTCAAGGTCATGCCTTGTTATGCAACCTTGAACATAACGGTCCTTCGGGTTTGCTTTCGATCTTACTTGGGCCCACAAGAAAAGTGAAGTAATCAATGATAGGAACTAGGCATTTTCTGCCTTTTTTCAAGCACAATCTTGGATCTTCTTGAGAATAATTATCCCAATATTGAAAGACCTTTCTATCATAATCGCATACAACAAAAGCATTTGTTCAATCGAGATGGTGGAACTGTGTGAGATAGGCATGAAGCTATATCAAATAAAGTAGGACCATACCTTAACCACTGAATTTAAATATTACCTCCGACAAGAATGACTACCATACTTTCTTAAAATTTATTGGGATCCCAGATTTGTAACCACATTAAGTACTTTGTTGAAGAAAATCCCAATTGATATTTATCATCATGGTAGAGTACTCATCTTCTGCAACATCGGGTAAGTTAAACAAATCATTAATGGACTTAGAAGTGAGGGGTACCTTTTTTTACAAACAAGAACTTCATTAGCATTTGGCATGGTCAAATTGGCATCGAACTATTACACTAAATCCTCATCAAGCATTGATCATGCATCACAAAATTGATTCCAATTCAAAGCATCAATTGTTTTTTGAAGTGACAATGGCATGATCGCCTTATCATTACTTTCCAAATTGAAACCTTTTTTCCAGCATCATGGGATGATTTTTGAAGATAGAATCAAATCTTTTGCTTGCTTCCTCATCTTGAATCACGATTTGATTTTTGGTAAAAGTTTTGGAAGATCTAGTTCTTTTATAAGATATGGCAACTTTTCCCCAAAACAATAAGAGAAATTTTGGCAAAAGGAAGAAGAGGGAATAAAAAATATGAAGATTACGACGATGATGATATTGCGATAGCGATGGTATTATGACAGCGACAAGGTTGCTTCAGCGATGATGTTGCTAGGACGATGGGAGGGTTTTGTGAAAAAGATAGAAAATTCAGGAGATCTTTTAGTATTTGAGTCCGACAACAAAGAGAAGGAAAATAGGTGGCTAGGGTTTAAGCTAATTGCTTGAATGGTGTGAAAAATATGATGGCAGAGAGGGCTTTATATAGTAGTAAATTATGGTAAACTTGTAACAAAAATTTAGCTACCAAGGATGTTTAGGCTACAAGGTAAACAGGGAAGGGAAGTGGCGACAAAAATTAGGTTTTTGCGGAACCCTTTAGACAACAATGATGAGTAATTTCCTCTTCTTCGCTGTTCTAGGCCTCAAGCACAAACTGCAATTATTTATTGTACTAAAAAATTAAACTAAACTAGAAAAATAAACTAATTAGTACTTGGGCCAAATTGACCCTTTTATTAAGCATAAACAAATAAAGAAGAAGTAAAATTAAAAATTTATTTTAGATTACTTAGAAAATTTCTTCTCGAAAAATTACATTAAATTAATATCCCAGGAAAGGTTGGAGGGGTCACAAATGGTCTCACTTAAGTTTCAATCTCTTTAGATAGATTTAATGTAATGAAATAATTCAAGAAAAATAATTTCTAAGTATGTCATTTATTAAAAATAAAAATATAAAAAATGAAGGGTCTATTAAATTGAACGAGGTTTCAATTCTCTCAATTTCACCATCCCAATAGTGTTTGAGACGTTGACCATTAACTTTAAATCTGCCTCTATTATTGTCGTACAATTCTATAACTCCATACGGATAAACTTTGTGGATGGTATAAGGTCCTTTCCATCGGGGTTTGAGCTTCTTGGGAAATAACCTTAGCCTCAAATTAAACAACAACACTTTCTAACCTTCTTTGAATTTACAAGGTTGTATACAACTGCCATGACATCTCTTAGTCTTTTCTTTATACATCTTGGCATTCTCGTATGAAAATAACCTTAACTCTTCAAGCTCATCAAGCTGTAACATCCTTCTCTCACTGTTTTTTTAAGATCAAATTTTAATTATTTCAAAGCCTAGTGAGCTTTATTCTCCAACTCAAGCGGCAAATGACACACCTTTCCAAAGACTGACCGATATGGATCCATTTCTAATGGTCTCTTAAAAGCCGTTCGATAGGCCCATAGACCATCGTCGAGCCTTTGAGACCAATCTTTTCTATTAGGTTGCACTACTTTCTCAAGGATTCCTCTGATATCATGGTTAACCCGTTCAACTTGTCCATTTGACTGTGGATGATAGGCAGTGACAATCTTGTGTTTCACATTGTACTTTGTAAACACATGCTTATGTAAGAATCGCATGACAACCTTAGCATCATTTGTTAGGTATGCCTCGACTTCAACCCACTTGGATACGTAATAGACAGCTACTAAGATATACATGTTACCATAAGAAGAAAACAGACCTAGAAAACCAATGCCCCATACGTCAAATAATTCTACCTCTAAAATGTTTGTCAAGGGCATCTCATTCGTCCTTGATATGTTTCCAGTCCTTTGGTGTATATCACAATTTTTCACCTATGCATACGCATCCTTGAACACTGTAGGCCAAAAGAATCCTACTTGTAAAATCTTCGTTGTAGTGCGGGAACCACCAAAGTGTCCCCCACTTGGAGATGAATGGCAGTGATAAAAGATCTCATCAATTTCACTTCTAGCTACGCACTTCCTGATTATGTTATCTACACATTTTTTAAACAAAAACGAATCCTCCCAAAAATAATACTGACTATCGTGAAGGAATTTCTTCCTTTGTTGGTATGTTATTTCTCGAGGTATTATTCCACATGCTAAATAATTCCAATAATCAGTAAACCAAGGAATTTCATGAATTCGACTTACCTCAAAGATATGCTCATTTGGGAAATTCTCATTAGTTGGAACAAGTGAATGAGTTACCTCGTTTTGTTCCAACCTTGACAGATGATCAACAACTTGATTTTCAACACCTTTTCTATCTTGGATCTCAAGGTCAAATTCTTGGAGTAAAAGTATACATTGAATCAGCCTCAGTTTAGCATCTTTCTTTGTTAGTAAGTATTTAATGGCCACATGATCAGTAAATATTGTGGCTTCTATACCTATGAGATAAGAACGAAACTTGTCAAAAGTAAAAATTATAACAAAGAGTTTTTTTTCAGTTACTGCGTAATTAAGCTAGGCTTCTATCAAACTTCTACTTTCAAAGTAGATAGGATGAAACACTTTATTTCTTCTTTGATCTATCACATCTCTAACAGTAAAATCACTTGCGTCACACATCAACTCAAACAGTGAGTTCCAATCAGGTGTAACGATTTTAGGGGATGAGATTAACTGAATTTTTAACTCTTCAAAAGCTTCCAAAAATGTTTTGTCAAACTCAAAAATAGTGTCTTTCTATAAAAGCATACACAAAAGGTTTGAATTTTTTTAAATCTTTAATAAACCTTTGGTAAAAATCAGCATGGCCTAAGAAACTTTGAACTCCTTTAACACTGGTTGGTGGTGGTAATTTTTCAATTACGTCAACTTTTTTTTTATCGACTTCAATTCCTTTTTTGGATATTTTATGTCCTAAGAAAATAGTGTCTCATCGCATCTTTTAAGCACCTTAGCCAAAGTACTCAAACAAACTTCGTAAGTATTACCAAAAATAGAAAAATCATCCATGAAAACCTCAACAAAATATTCTACCATATCAGTAAATATTGCCATCATGTATCGCTGAAATGTGGTAGGTGCATTACATAAACCGAATGAAATTCACTTAAAAGAAAACATACCGTACGGACAAGTAAAATTGGTTTTGTGTTGGCCTTCTAGGGCTACAACTATTTGTTTATATCCTGAATATCCATCTAAAAAGAAGTAATATTCGTTATCTACCAGTCAGTCTAACATTTGATCCATAAAAGGCAACGAAAAATGATCATTCCGAGTGGTTTTGTTTAATTTTCTGTAGTCAATATAGATTCTCCAACCCGTGACCGCCCTTGTTGGGATTAACTTGTTACGCTCATTCTCGACAATCGTGATTCCACCTTTCTTTGGTACACACTGTACTGGACTTACCCATGAATTATCTGAGATAGGGTAGATAATTCTCGCATCTAACCATTTGATAACTTCCTTTTGAACTACCTCTTTCATGATAGGATTGAGTCTCCTTTGCCCATCGATTCTAGCTCACTCACCCTCCTCTAAGATAATTTTATGCATGCTAAAAGAAGGGCTTATTCCTCAAATATCAGCTATGGTCCAGTTGATCGTCTTTTTAAATTTCTTTAAAACTTCGATCAGCTACTCCTCTTGGTGTTCTATTAGTTTTGTTGAAACAATCACAAACAAAGTAGAACTGTTACCCAAATAAACATATTTCAAATGGAAAGCAAGTACTTTAATTTCAAGCTTGGGTGGTCCTTGATTGACAACTTTGGTTGTGTATATTCCTAAGCTTCCAACTCTAATGGTTCAAACCGAATTGGTTGAACATAGTTCCTTGGATTGGTTTCCATCAAATCTATATTCTCATTACCTTGTTCATCTTCCAATGGCTCAAACCCTAAAGTGTTCTCCAATGGGTCCTCTACAAAATTGTTCTCCCATTCCATAGAAACTAAGATTTCTAGCTCCTCCATCACTAAACATTCCTCCATCGAATCGGGAAATTTCATTGCCTAAAGAACATTAAATGTTACCTGATTGTCTTGAACTCTCATGGTGAGCTCACCTTTCTACACGTCTATTAATTTTCTTCTCGTGACTAAGAAAGGTCTCCCTAGGATGATCGGCACTTCCTTATCTACTTCATAATCTAAGACAATGAAATCATCAGGAAAAGTAAACTTATCAACTCTTACCAAAACATCCTTGATCTTTCCTTCTGGGTATGCTAAAGATCGATCCGCCAGTTTAAGTGTCATAGTTGTGGGTCTTACTTCACCTATTCCCAACAACTTGAAAATAGATTTTGGCGTCAAGTTGATGCTTTATCCTAAGTCGCACAAAGCTTTACCACACTCTTCGATATTACAAGGTATGGTAAAACTTCCAAGGTCCTTCATTTTCGGAGGTTGCTTTTTCTATAAGAATGCATTACACTCCTTCGTTAGTGCTACAGTCTCATACTCACCAAGTCTTTTCTTCTTGGATAGGATGTCCTTCATGAACATGACATAGTTGGGCATTTGTTCTAAAGCCTCCACCAACAGGATATTGATGTGAAGTTACTTTAGAACATCCAAAAACTTCTTGTATTTCACATTTTGTTTCTACTTATTTGGTTAGAATTTTTGATGACATGGACGTGTTGAAACTTTGGCTTGAACTAGACAACTTTTTTGAAGAGGTAAATCTACATCTAAATAAGGTGTTAGCTTATCAGAATTCACTAGTTTAGATTTCACCTTATCCAAATATGCGAGTTCTGACTCTTTTGGTGTAGGAATTTGAATCGTTGGTTGACTTTCCTTATTCTCAATAGATTTATCTTCAACAACAACTTCCTTGGGTTCCAAAGTTTTAACATTTCGTAAAGCAACTACCTTGAAATGTTCCTTACCCAAATTCCTTAGATTTTTTGTATCGCTCAACAAGGCTCCTTGTGGTCTATTACGAAGCTCCGTATATAACCGACCCATTTGGCTCTCCAATTTTTTTAGTGTTGCTGCTTGACTTTGGATTAAGGTGTCATTCTTCACCACGTACACCTTCAACAAAATCTCGAAACTATTAGATGATTTAGCTTCAGTGGCTTTGGAACTTGTTGATTAAACCCTTGAGGTTGACTTGGTCTATGCTGTTTGTAGTTGTTCGGTCCATTTCCTTGGTTATTCTAAGAACTTTTTGGATGGTTTTGCAATAAAGAATTGTAGAAATTAGACTGTGGTCCTTGTCCATTTCTTTTTGGTTTTGATTCCCTACATAATAAATCGACTAGGGATTTGATAGACAATTCTCGAACGAATGGCCATCCCCACAATACACATAGGAAACCACATTGAATTGACTAGGTGGTTGGGCTGCAATAGGATTAAAACTATTAGTAGTAAGCTATATCAACATTGAATATATGGAAGATACCTCAGCTAAGAGTGACGTAAGGGCGTCCACTTCATGCATTCTAGTTACGTGTCCTCCTGAAGTTGTTGATTTTTTGGCCACTGGTAATTATTATTGGCTATTCTCTCAATGATCTCGTAAGCCTCATTATAAGACTTCGAGAAGAGAGCACCATTTGTAGAAACATCTACCACCAACCTTGTGTGCGCATTGAAACCATTATAAAATGTCTCCAAATGGATGCAATGTGGAATCCCGTGGTGAAGGCATCTATGTAGTAACTCTTTGAATCTTTCCTACGCCTCGTATAGGGACTTGTCATACAATTTTTTAAAAGTGGTGATCTCATTTCAAAATTTAGCATTTTTCCTAGGTGGGAAATACTTTACAAGAAATTGTTCAGCTAATTCTTACCGAGTTGAAAGTGAATGTAGTGGTAAGGAATTAAGCTATGCTTCTATTTTTATCTTGCAACGAGTATGGAAACAACTTCAATATCAATGCGTCTTCAGTTACATCAACTACCTTAAAGGAACCACTCACCTCCATGAATAATATAAGGTGAAGTGTGGATCTTCTATGGGCATACCGCTAAACTGGCCGATGGTTTGAAGCATTTGAAACATTACTTGCTTCAATTCAACCTGTGATGCCTCAACTCTGGTCTCCTAATTCCAGGATTTAACTCATTAAAAAGGGGCACTGCGTACTATCTTATTGAAACACCCCTAACTCGTATCCGTTACCAAATATTACAATTAAAAAAAATAAAAATTTAAAACATTTAATTCACATTGTTAACCATAGAAAAACCAATCAAAGACATACATATTGTCCCTTATTCGAGCCCTCGAGGTCTTAAAAACACATTAGAAACAAGTCGGGACTAAATCAGAAACATATAGAATTTTTCAGAAAAAGATGGAAATTTTCAACTGCAGGGGTCACAGATCTGTGTGGCTAGGCCGTGTGGGCATTTGAAGTAGGGAAATACGACTGTGTCCCAGCCCGTGTCTATGCCCATGTAACTCTTTGACTTGGGTCACACAGCCAAGCCACACAACCGTGTGCCAGGTGGTGTACCTTTCGAAATGGCCTCACACGCTTGTGTAACTGCCAGACTTGCAACCTTTTGAAAGCTACAAGGGACACACAGCTGTGTCGCATGGTCGTGCATCACACACAGCTGAGACACATGACCATTTCTCTAGCCGTTTGAATGAAAAATAAGCCATTTTCAAGCCATTTTTCTCACCCATTTAAGCACATACTTACAAACAATTTACCACATTTACGCAAGCCTTTAAGTTGCACTTAAAACATGCATAACTAAGCTAAATCGATATAGCATATATTCATACAACCAATATGCCTAAAGGGCACCTCAATCACAAATCAAACATGTACCTAATGGTTGCATAAATTAAGCATAAAAAATCTAATTCTTAAGTAACTTTATAGTCACACTCATTATACCAATTTGGCAATTCAAAATCCATTAACAAAGCATTAGCACAAATAACCATGTATATATCAACTACAAGTAATAAACCAAAATAACCACATTCAAACATATCTAAGAACAACACATAGCATACATTTTAACTACTATTACATCTTCCACCATTCAAGCACCAAATACATGTATATGCTAGCATAACAACTTAATTCATCAAAATTAAAACCATTCACAAGTGTTTGCCTTCATAACATTATATCAAGTCAAAAGATTTATATATACAAACTTAGAAAACAATGTATCTAAACACAGAACTTATTAGTTCATCATTATACCAAAAACAACTAGACACACACATATATACACTTATAGCCACATATACATGCCACAACCCTAAAGAGTTCAAAAGCTACTAACTATGATGGATAGTGTGAGTCGAAGATTTGATCCATCCAAAGTCAACAAAAGTGATTTATAAAACAACACACAAACATGCATAAGCTTATAATGCTTAGTAAGAACATAACAAACTAATTAACTTAACATTATTTGAATAAAACACTTCTTTTACGTGATTGAAGTTACCCAAATATAATCAATGGCACGTAACTGCAAATCATGGGTACTAAAGTACAACGAGGGCACATATGAGCATTCAGGGCTATCGAAGTACAATAGGGGCATGTAGGTGCATTCAGGGGTACCAAAGTACAACAGGGGCACGTATCTACATCCAGTGGTACCGAACTACAATAGGGTCATGTATGTGCATTCAGGGGTACCGAACTACAACAGGGGCTCGTATGTGCATTTAGGGGTATCGAAGTACAATAGGGGCAAGTATGGGCATTCAGGGGTACCGAACTACAACAGGGGCACGTATGTGCATTTAGGTTTAATTACATAACAATTAACTACTTAATTCTAAAACACCAATACATATGAAAATTTAATTATACAATTTAATACTATGAACTTATTTCGACAACTAGCATGTAAAAGTATGTTCGGCTAATCCGCAACTTCGCCTTCCCTCGATTTAAATTCGGTTAAGGTTTATCTTGATCTAAATAAATAAATTCAACCAATTTAGTAACTATTCTATTCAATTATATCCAATTTCACATCTTCACAAAATTACATTTTTACCCCAAATATTTTGATTTCTTTACAATTTAGCCCTTAAGCTCGTAAAATGAAATTCATGCAATTTCATCCCTACTCAAGCCTAGCTGAATTTCATACAAGCTCCTAGCAACCCACATATTTCATTATTTCAAAAAATACACCATGAATATTTCACATTTTACAATTCAATCCCTAATTGACAAATTCATCAAAAATCACTTAACAAAAGTTGTTTATCTAACAACAACTATCCATTTTCTTCCATCAAACATCAAAAAAATTATATTAATTCATGGCACAACTCTAACCTTTTAAAAATTTTACAAATTAGTCCCCGAGCTAGCGAGATTAAGCTACAATGATCTCAAAAACATAGAAATCATTAAAAATAGGGCAAAAATGCATTTACATACAAGGATATTGTGGCCAAACCTTCAAAAGCACAACAATGGAGTTTTTCCTTTTTTATTTTCGGTTGAAGATGAGTTAGAAAGATGATAGATTTTTCTTTCATTTTAGTTTAATTACATTTATTCACTATATTACATATTTAACCTTAAGTAATAACTTTTAAAACCATGATATAAGTGTCCATATTTGTCCAATAATAATACTACTAGTATAATTTCCATTTAAGGCCCCTAACATTCCAAATTATAGCAATTTGGTACTTTTTACTTATAGAACTCTAATTTTGCACCTTATGCAATTTAGTCCGTTTTATCAAATTACGCATGCAATCGATAAAATTTCTTAACAAAATTTTTGTACAAAACTACTAACATGTTGTACACATTAAAATATTAATAAAATAAATATTTTCACATTAGATTTATGGTCTCGAAACCACTATTCTGATTTCACTTAAAACGGGTTGTTCCACTTATAGCTCGATCCTTATCATCAGCAATAATGATTGGATTGTGCACATTAGCGGCTCCATTCTCTTGACCATCAATTTTATTTCCAAGGTCCATTTCTGCTTGTCTTTGGGGTATTCTTATTCTTTCTCATCTTCTTTGTCTAAATGTCCACTCGACTTCAAGGTATATAGCTAATAGATTGATGATTCGATTTATGCTCGTAAACACTTGAAAAATAAATCACAAAAAAGTAACGAATAAATAATTAATTAGTAAAGTTAGAAATTAAATAGAAATAAAATAAAACCAAATTGTAAAGAATAATTTACAAAAAATGATTAAGGCAACAATCCCCAACAACGACGCCAGAATCTTGTAAGTGTGGTTTGTGCAAATGTATACAGTCGTTATCAAGTAATAAGTAACTAAAAGAGTTATCATCTCCACAAGAACTGTGTTTGTTAATCAATTAATTGTAAAATTAAAGTTCACAAGTTGGTGATAAAAACACAATATTTTGAGTGATGAATGTAAAGAATAATTAACTAGATGCTAGATGATCCCCAATGGAATTTATCCTAAGTATGATGATTAATTAGAATGTATGAGATAGGTTTAGTAGCAAAATCACAAAATTCAACAACAATAATAAGCATAGGCTAGAACAGTCGCATTATTCAACTTAGTTCATTTTCATCACGCGTACAATGTTCCGAAAAATAATCCAAGGCAACTCAATCTTTCATGATTTTGAAACAAAAATTAAGTCCTCTCAAAATCTTTTACTTAGAAAACATGTCTTTTATCGATCATATTCAATTAAGGGTTTTTAGAGTTCATGTGAAGTAACAGAGACGGGTTAGGTTTGAAACAATGCAATCACATAAACGTAAAAACTATTCAAGATAGTAGAGCTCTTTCGAGTTATTATAAACCTACAATTTAGTCAGGTTATGATCTAAATTAAGCATGCACTTTTCAATTATTGCGTCCATTAGTCATTGTCTGGTTAGGATCGCTGGTCAGCTGTTTAACGTCACAGCAATAATGTGCAAGCGTACACTGTCGATGCAAGTATAGTAGACAGATGTGAGTCTGTCGAATATCAATCCCACAGGGATGGTAGTCTTTTGTCTATTAATGTCGGTGAAATAACTGGATATAGACAAGATAAATTTTGAGGATAGTTGTCGATGCAATAACTTTAAAAATAATAAAATAAAATATGATAATGATAAACTGAGATCCCCAACATGAACCTTCAGTAGAATACTAAGTGCTCATAAGGTATAAAAACATAGGTGATTATCGATGCAATAAAATTCAATGTATATCTTACCCAACCTTACTCATCTATTTAATTTGTGATTTAAACATGCATATTAAACTCACTTTCCGATGAAGGCAATATGACACTCTTAAGAACAAGTGGACTAAATTCCTCTAATCCTGACTCAACTTTCATTGAAATACTTGTTGGCTAAAACTATCATTGTACTTTCAAGTGTCAGTGACTGCAATAACACTTTCATGTTAAAAAAATTCAAACCCCAAGATTAAACAATAAAAGCAAGATTAAATAAGATAACATTTCACCAAG
>JABEZY010258921.1:0-10699 GCA_013467495.1 Gossypium gossypioides
TCTCTCTGTCTTTAATATCTCTCTCATCGTTGGCTTCTCTTCTACGAAATTGATAGATAGAAGCACTCCAAATCAAGGAGACTAAGCTCATTCTTCCTTCATTTCTCTCTCTTGAAGGTTTGCCTTCACTTTCTCTTTCTTTTTTCCATCTACATTTCTATTTTCATCATTCGGTGTCGTTTCTTCCAAATCTAAGCTCCTCATTTTTTTCTCCTTTAATTCCTCTTCGATCTGCTATCTACTGACTTTCAATTTGGTAAAATTTCAGTTCATTTTAATGGAAAATGATACAAAATCAGTGCGATGGAAATGTGATCTTTTGCTCTTCCCCTTTTTGAACTTTCAGTTTACTAGTATTAGATGTATTGGTTTATTGTTCTTTTGAGGTCTTTTGTTGAATTATCATGATTTTTGCTTGATCCGGACTTTTTTTTTTATTTAGAAATTCGTATTTAACTTATTTCTTTTACTTTTTGGCAGGGGACTTTAATGTTTTGACGACGCGTAGCGGCTGGATCTGACGAGGGGCTAAGGTTTATTATTTTTTCTTTCAAAATTCAGCGAATTTTGCAATAAAAAGCAAAGCTGGCGGCGACAGTGTCTTGGAGGTTCGCTGCCAACAATGGCAGCGGCCTCGCTGCTAATGATATGGTGTGTTTCTAAATTTTCATGCTTAGTTTTGGGATGATTTAAAGGATATGGTTTGTGAATTTATTGATATGATACATTTATGAAGTTTAAGGTGGTTGATGTGTTTTGATCTCATTTTCATCATTGTTAATAAATAAATGCATCCTTTTAGTAGAATTTGTTTTCTATAAGATTGGAGAATGATTGTTTCTTATCTTCGATATGGAAATTCGGTCTAACAATGATGAAACCTAAAATAGATTTGGATGTGGACACTCGGAAATTTTATTGCCAATTTGTTGTCTGAAGAGCACTTCTATTTGAAATTTATCAAGAGCCACTTATTCCGAAATTTAATATGTGATTTTCAATATACGTTCTTCAAAATAATATACTTTGAGGTGACTGTGTCATTAATATGTATTAATGCTACACCTACTGGTTCATTTCATTTCTCTAAAAGTTTGCCATTAGCAATGGAGTTTAGTTCAGAGACATATGCTGAGCAACAATATGACAATGTATATTCTCTGATTTTCTCATATTAGAATGTGACAGGTAATTACCAGTATCTCTGTCCCCAAAACAACGAACAGAGGAATGAAATGCTGCATGTCTACTTTCAACTTTCTCTAAGCCCTAGAATAATCGGCTGAGTTGGGAATATTTTTTGATTGTTTCAGAACTAAATTCTGCAATGCTTTCTTGTTAATGATTTCCATACCCTTTCTTAAGTATAGCTTCTCACTATAATCATATAGCTTGTTTTTATTATTTTTACATGGCTACTTTCATTCACCTGTTGATGACTTGTTATAATCAATTGAATAAATTTGAATTTTTAACATCATTACCTTTTTTATGTCTCTCATGGTTGCAGGACAAAAATGGGGATGCAAAACTTCAAGATTCCGAGCCGCCAACTCCACATTCAGTTATAAAAATGGGTCTGAGGTTAGTGTGAGCTTTATTGTAGCATGCTTTATGCAAGGACACAAGGTGCATTGCATTGAAGAGTTTAGAACAATGTGGAGAAGTCTGGGCAGGGAGCTGCTTACTAGATTTAGAGCAGTCTGAAATTTGCAAACAGCATAAAGTTTAGCTAACTGTTTAGTTAGAACATGGCAGTCTTGGCACGAGAGAGAGGGATGGGAGAGCACTGGTACCAATTTCCACCAGCAGAGGTGTTGAACCTCCTTTTAAGTTTTTGTTCAATGTCGCTGTTTTGCTCCCCGGTTGTTTTTCTTTTATTACCANNNAAAAAATGCTTTTCGGTGTCTTTGACTTGGATTTTATTGTCATAGGCCTCATTAGCTTTTTAGTTGAGTATTTTGGTTTGCTGTCATAGGCCTTGTATTCTTTTCCTGTTGCTTCTGAACTATAACTGATAGAGAGTATCTACTTTAGCTCCACTCCATTTGTTTTGGTAACGTTTAGTACCACTTCATTGATGTACAAGATAATATTATCTTTCCTCATTCTTTTATTATTTACTGATTTTGCATGCTATGATTATTAGCTATTATAATTCCATATAGACCACCTTATGCTTAAATCACCTGTAGGGATCGTACAAGTAGCATGGAGGATCCAGATGGGACATTGGCAAGTGTCGCACAATGCATTGAGCAGTTGCGGCAGAGTTCCTCATCTGTACAAGAGAAAGAGAATTCTCTGAGGCAGTTGCTGGAACTCATCGATACACGTGAACATGCTTTTAGTGCTGTTGGATCTCACTCTCAGGCTGTTCCAGTTCTTGTCTCTCTTCTCCGATCAGGATCTCTTGGAGTGAAGATTCAGGCTGCAACTGTTTTAGGCTCGCTTTGTAAGGAGAATGAGCTAAGGGTTAAAGTTCTGCTTGGGGGCTGCATACCACCGTTGCTTGGTCTCCTCAAGTCCAGCTCAGCAGAAGGTCAAATTGCAGCAGCAAAGACCATCTATGCTGTTTCACAAGGTGGTGCCAAGGATCATGTTGGATCAAAGATTTTTTCAACTGAGGGAGTTGTTCCAGTGCTTTGGGAGCTGCTAAAGAATGGGCTCAAGACAGGAGAATTGGTTGATAACTTGTTGACTGGAGCATTAAAAAATCTCTCAAGCAGCACTGAGGGATTTTGGTCGGCGACGGTTCAGGCTGGAGGAGTTGATATACTTGTAAAGTTGCTCATAACTGGACAGTCAAGCACTCAAGCTAATGTATGCTTTCTTCTTGCCTGTATGATGATGGAGGATGCATCTGTTTGTTCCAAGATATTGGCTGCTGAAGCTACTAAACAGTTGCTTAAACTGTTAGGGCCTGGTAATGAAGCCCCTGTTAGAGCTGAAGCTGCAGGTGCTCTGAAGTCTCTTTCTGCTCAGTGCAAAGAAGCTAGAAAGGAAATAGCTAACTCCAATGGTATTCCTGCTTTAATAAATGCTACAATTGCTCCTTCAAAAGAATTCATGCAAGGTGAGTATGCTCAAGCATTGCAGGAGAATGCTATGTGTGCTTTGGCAAACATTTCTGGTGGTTTATCATATGTCATCTCAAGTCTTGGTCAAAGCCTTGAGTCATGTTCTTCACCTGCTCAGACTGCCGACACACTTGGGGCTTTGGCTTCAGCTTTAATGATTTATAATGGAAATGCAGAATCTACTAGAGCATCAGATCCGCTGGTTATTGAGCAGACTTTAGTTAATCAGTTCCAACCTCGCTTACCATTCCTTGTGAAAGAACGTACAATAGAAGCGCTAGCTAGTTTGTATGGGAACAGTATACTCTCACTTAAACTAGCAAATTCTGATGCTAAAAGGTTGCTTGTCGGATTGATCACAATGACAACCAATGAACTTCAGGAAGAGCTTATAAGAGCTCTCCTCGCACTTTGCAACAACGAAGGAAGTCTATGGCGTGCTCTTCAAGGTCGTGAAGGTGTTCAGCTGTTGATATCACTTCTTGGTTTATCATCAGAACAGCAACAGGAATGTGCGGTTGCGCTGCTTTGCCTTTTATCTAATGAAAATGATGAAAGTAAGTGGGCCATTACTGCTGCTGGTGGCATTCCTCCTCTTGTTCAAATTCTAGAAACAGGTTCCGTGAAGGCCAAGGAAGATTCTGCATTGATCCTCAAGAATCTATGCAATCACAGTGAAGATATATGTGCGTGTGTTGAAAGTGCTGATGCTGTTCCTGCACTATTATGGCTGCTTAAGAATGGGAGCTCAAGTGGGAAAGAAATTGCGGCAAAGACATTGAACCATTTAATTCATAAATCTGATACTGCTACTATCAGTCAGCTCAGTGCATTATTAACCAGTGATCTACCTGAATCTAAAGTGTATGTTTTGGATGCTTTAAGAAGTATGCTTTCAGTGGTCCCCTTCCATGATATATCACGTGAAGGTAGTGCTGCAAATGATGCAATTGAGACCATGATTAAAATATTGAGCTCAAGTAAAGAAGAAACTCAAGCAAAGTCAGCATCGGCTTTAGCTGGGATATTTGAAACCAGGATGGACTTGCGTGAAAGTAACATTGCTGTAAAAACTCTCGGGTCAGTCATGAAGCTGCTAAATGTTGAATCGGAAAACATCTTACTAGAGTCCTGTCGCTGCCTTGCTGCAATATTTCTTTCAATTAAGGAGAACAGGGATGTGGCTGCTTTTGCTCGAGATGCAATGTCTCCCTTAGTTTCACTTTCCAATTCTTCAGTTCTGGAAGTTGCAGAGCAGGCTGTATGTGCTCTAGCAAATCTTATGTTGGATGCTGAGATATCGGAGATAGCAATTACTGAGCAAATTATTCTGCCTTCTACAAGGGTTTTACATGAAGGAACTGTTTCTGGGAAGACTCATGCAGCAGCAGCCATAGCACGACTGCTCCATTCAAGGCGAGTTGATTATGCCATTACTGATTGTGTGAACCGTGCTGGTTCAGTTCTTGCATTAGTTTCTTTTCTAGGATCTTCCAGAGGTGGATCTGCTGCCATTGGAGAGGCACTAGATGCTCTTGCTATTCTGTCAAGATCAGAATCAGCCAGTGGACAAATAAAACCTACATGGGCCGTTTTAGCTGAATTTCCAGAAAACATATCTCCAATAGTTTCATCCATTGCTGATGCAACACCCTTGTTACAGGATAAAGCTATTGAGATATTGTCACGACTTTGCCATGATCAACCTGTTGTTCTAGGAGAGACTGTTGCTAGTGCTTCTGAGTGCATACCATCAATTGCTAGAAGGGTGATCAATTCCACAAACTTAAAGGTCAAAATTGGCGGTACTGCACTTCTGATATGTGCTGCAAAAGTTAATCACCATAAAATGGTGGAAGATCTGAATCAATTAAATTCTTCCATATATCTAATTGAATCGCTTGTTACAATGCTTGGTTCTCGAGAGTCTTCATTGGCAAATCCACCAGATGATGATCAAGATGCCATTAGCATATGTAGGCATGCTAAAGGAGAAGACAGGAATTGGGAATCTGATACTGGCACATCAGTTATTTCCGGTGCAAATTTGGCTATATGGCTTCTTTCTGTCCTTGCTTGTCATGATGAAAAGAGTAAAATCACAATAATGGAAGCTGGAGCAGTTGAAGTTGTCACTGAGAGAATCTCCCAACGATCTTCCCAATATGCTCAGGTACTCAATCCTATTCTTAATTGTTTATATAACGTTGATAAGTAGAGAACTTATGGTGCTTACAACTATATATAAAATTTCTCGGAGATGACATTGATATTATTCCCTGTTTCCCTATTCTGCAATTGAGGCTATATTCCCTCGTACTTTTATTGAAAATGCATGATTCTCTGTGGTAATTTGCAGATTGATATTATTCCCTGTTTCCCTATTCTGCAATTGAGGCTATATTCCCTCTGTACTTTTATTGAAAATGCATGATTCTCTGTGGTAATTTGCAGATTGATTTTAAGGAAGATAACAGCATATGGATTTGTGCATTATTGCTAGCGATCTTATTCCAAGATAGAGATATCATTCGGGCACATGGAACAATGAAATCTATACCAGTACTTGCAAATCTGGTGAAGTCAGAGGTTCCGGCGAACAGATATTTTGCTGCACAAGCAATGGCCAGTTTAGTCTGTAATGGTAGCCGAGGGACTCTCCTATCTGTTGCAAATTCAGGGGCTGCTGGTGGTCTTATCTCCTTGCTTGGCGGTGCTGATGCTGATATACAAGAGCTTCTTGAATTGTCTGAGGAGTTTGCTTTGATACGGTACCCAGATCAAGTTGCTCTTGAGAGGTTATTTAGAGTTGAAGACATTAGGGTTGGTGCTACTTCTCGAAAAGCAATACCTGCCCTTGTTGATCTACTTAAACCAATTCCGGACCGCCCTGGTGCACCTTTTCTGTCCCTTGGGCTTCTGATTCAGCTTGCAAAAGACAGTCCATCAAATAAGATTGTTATGGTGGAATCCGGGGCTTTAGAAGCTCTGACTAAGTATCTCTCTCTGAGCCCTCAAGATGCAACAGAGGAAGCTGCTACTGATCTATTGGGGATCCTATTTAGCAGTGCTGAAATTCGAAGACATGAGGCAGCATTTGGTGCTGTTAGTCAACTTGTAGCAGTCTTACGTCTCGGAGGAAGAGCTGCTAGGCTTAGTGCTGCTAAAGCATTAGAAAGCCTATTCTCTGCTGACCATATCAGAAATGCGGAGACTGCCCGGCAAGCTGTTCAACCCTTGGTTGAGATTCTTAATACTGGAATGGAGAAAGAGCAGCATGCTGCTATTGCAGCATTAGTTAGGCTGTTGAGTGAAAATCCTTCTAGGGCACTTGCTGCTGCTGATGTTGAAATGAACGCGGTGGATGTTCTTTGCAGAATCCTCTCAACAAATTGTTCAATGGAACTGAAGGGAGATGCTGCTGAGTTGTGTTGTGTTCTTTTTGCTAATACAAGAATCAGGTCCACTATGGCTGCAGCTCGTTGTGTTGAGCCTCTAGTGTCTCTCCTTGTGACTGAGTTCAGTTCTGCTCATCACTCAGTTGTCCGTGCATTAGATAAACTTGTGGATGATGAACAACTGGCAGAACTAGTTGCTGCACATGGTGCTGTAATACCTCTTGTAGGTCTTCTTTATGGTAAGAATTACATGCTTCATGAAGCTGTTTCAAGAGCTCTTGTGAAGTTAGGGAAAGACAGGCCTGCTTGTAAGATGGAAATGGTGAAAGCTGGGGTAATTGAAAGCGTACTTGATATCCTTCATGAAGCGCCAGATTTCTTATGTGCTGCTTTTGCGGAATTGCTCCGGATATTGACAAATAATGCTACTATAGCTAAAGGACCGTCTGCTGCAAAAGTGGTTGAGCCCCTTTTTCAGTTGTTGTCAAGATCAGAATTTGGGCCTGATGGACAACATAGTGCATTACAGGTCCTTGTAAATATTCTGGAGCATCCACAGTGTCGTGCTGATTATACACTGACCTCTCACCAAGCTATAGAACCACTTATCCCATTTCTTGATTCTCCTGCTCCTGCAGTTCAGCAGCTGGCAGCAGAGCTTCTATCGCATCTGCTCCTGGAAGAACGTCTTCAGAAGGATGCAGTCATACAACAAGTAATTAGTCCCCTTATAAGAATTCTTGGTTCTGGCATACATATCTTGCAACAGAGAGCTGTAAAGGCTCTTGTTAGCATTGCACTAATATGGCCAAACGAAATTGCAAAAGAGGGTGGTGTCAGTGAGCTGTCCAAAGTGATATTGCAAGCTGATCCTTCTCTCCCACACGCTTTATGGGAATCAGCTGCCTCAGTTTTAGCTAGCATTCTGCAATTCAGTTCTGAATTTTATCTAGAAGTTCCTGTTGCTGTTTTGGTAAGGTTGCTGCATTCAGGCTCTGAGGCCACTGTGATTGGTGCATTGAATGCTCTTCTGGTATTAGAGAGTGATGATGGAACCAGTGCTGAAGCGATGGCTGAAAGTGGTGCTGTAGAGGCCCTCTTAGAACTCCTCAGATCTCACCAGTGTGAGGAAACAGCTGCAAGACTGCTGGAAGTATTACTCAATAATGTGAAGATCAGAGAAACAAAAGTAACTAAAACTGCAATTGTACCACTATCCCAATATCTATTGGATCCTCAAACCCAAGCTCAGCAGGCAAGGCTTTTGGCAACATTGGCTCTTGGTGACCTTTTTCAGAATGAGGCACTTGCTCGAAGTGCTGATGCTGTTTCAGCTTGTCGTGCTCTTGTTAATGTGCTTGAAGACCAACCAACAGAAGAAATGAAAGTGGTAGCCATATGTGC
The DNA here is from genome assembly GCA_013467495.1 of Gossypium gossypioides. Lineage (NCBI taxonomy): Eukaryota > Viridiplantae > Streptophyta > Magnoliopsida > Malvales > Malvaceae > Gossypium > Gossypium gossypioides. Next base: position 7,883 of record JABEZY010258921.1, read on the forward strand.
TCTGCAGAATCTTGTAATGTATAGCCGATCAAATAAGAGAGCAGTTGCTGAGGCTGGTGGTGTTCAGGTTGTATTGGATCTAATAGGTTCAAGTGATCCAGATACATCCATTCAAGCTGCTATGTTTGTTAAACTTCTATTTTCTAACAATACCATTCAAGAGTATGCTTCTAGTGAAACAGTACGAGCCATAACTGGTAAGTTCTCTAGCTCTGTTGGACTTCAGTGTGTGTGTGTGTGTGTATGGCCAAAATGAGGAGAAATCACTTAAAAAGTGCATCTTTAGTTTGTGTAGGTTTCCATTACCATGCCTACTTTATGGTTATATTGCATATATTTCTTTTCTTTTCTTTTCTAGAAGTATGGTTCACAAACCTTATGGTTATAACATTTTGAAAGAGCCCCTATGTTAACAGTCTTTAGGATTTCAGTTCTCTTTGTGCTTCCAGTTTGATTGGTAATTCTATCTGCATTATGACTTTTTGTGGGTGCTAGTAGTAGTGGACGCACTCCTTAAAAGATTTGAGTGTCACCGGAACATATCACATAAGGTGAACAGAATTATAGAACTCAAAAATGTATTTTACTGATGCAATAATTCCATCTGTGAGTTTTCCTGTTTTCATAGTCTATGAATAGTATATTTACGTTATGGTTGTTGCACTGCAGCTATATAAAATGAGCTGCATGGTAAATTGTCTGATTTTTTGCGCCCAGTCATTGTGTAACTGAGCAATAATCACAGTTCTAAGTGTGTGTGTATACACCTTAGTTTTCTTTATCAAGGGTAACGTTCTCAGGAAGAACCAACAAACAAGATATCTTATTCCAAGACCATCAGTGCATTGAAATTAATTTATTTTTCCTTTTATCAATTTGTTTTCCAATAGTATTGGTGACCCGTTGTTCTTTAGATGGTGTTTCCATGCAAGCTTTTTCTTAACTTCTGTTCATATTTCACAGCTGCTATTGAAAAGGATTTATGGGCCAGTGGAACTGTCAATGAGGAGTATCTAAAAGCTCTAAATTCTTTATTTAGCAACTTCCCACGTTTGAGAGCAACTGAGCCTGCAACACTTAGCATTCCCCATTTGGTTACATCCCTCAAAACAGGTTCCGAGGCAACTCAAGAAGCTGCTTTGGATGGTCTTTTTCTGCTGAGGCAAGCTTGGTCAGCGTGCCCAGCTGAAGTTTCAAGAGCTCAATCAGTTGCTGCTGCAGATGCAATTCCATTGCTGCAGTACTTAATCCAGTCTGGCCCACCTAGATTTCAGGAGAAAGCAGAATTTCTGTTGCAGTGCTTACCTGGGACATTGGTGGTTATAATCAAGCGTGGTAACAATATGAAGCAATCAGTAGGAAACCCAAGTGTCTATTGCAAACTTACTCTTGGCAACACTCCACCTCGGCAGACCAAGGTAAGTTGCTTCCATATCCTTCTTCATCCTCTTATATGTAACTGTGATTTTAGTTAGGGATCTTCTATTTCTGAATTCATAAGTTATCACCTAAGTTTTTGGTAGAACTAAACAATTTGTTATAAGCTGCCTTTACGTCCCTACGGTGTTTTGAGTCTCAGCTCCTTAGTCCTTGTTAAGTGGTGTTATCCGACAGAAGTTAAATTGCTTACTAATTTTAGGTTGGATAACACGGTATCTCAATCTAAGTTTATTATGTTCTATTCATTTGTTACCCTATTGTGAGTTTGTCCACATGTAGCCCTTACCGAGCTACACGGGAGAGGGAATGTTGAGTAATATAATCCGACTTCTGTTAAATATTGACTATTGAGTTTAATATAATCTTATCTTCAGATTGAGTTTGAGTCACTTCACCTATTATTAATTGATTTTAGGTTGGATGCTTAACAGCCCTCATAACTACTATTGCCCTACAAAGTGACTTGTATATATTTAGAGAGAGGTGAAGTTCTTTAAAAAGCTGCCAGTATACGGCTACATGATATTACTGATGTTTGGTTTTGAATCATTAAGCCAGCTCTTAAGAGTTAGGATTAAATGAACGGGGATTTTTTTTCCCCTTGATACATGGTCGACTGACTCCAAAACTTTGGTGGTTCTGCTGGATAAACTTTAAACAGTCTAGATGAATATGCGTTCCATCTATTTGTGCTGGTTTGAAAATCATTTTAACACGTATGTTATCTATTGGCATCTCTTCACCTTGTTTAATCTGTACTTATGCTTAACTTATTTGTCACATTTCAGATTGTATCAACTGGTCCTAATCCAGAGTGGGATGAAAGTTTTGCGTGGACTTTTGAGAGTCCTCCAAAAGGCCAGAAGCTGCACATATCTTGCAAGAACAAGAGCAAAATGGGGAAGGTAAGTACATAAGAATCAAGAATTATTTGTTTTTTTGTTTATCGATGGTTAGATTGGGTGTTTTACTAGTTGTTTCTAAATTCCATTTGATTCTTCTGTGCAAAAACAGAGTTCCTTTGGAAAAGTTACAATCCAAATTGATCGAGTTGTAATGCTTGGATCGGTAGCTGGTGAGTACACGTTATTGCCCCAAAGTAAAAGTGGGCCATCACGGAATTTGGAAATCGAATTCCAGTGGTCTAACAAGTGAAGAAGGTGAGAGAGATAATTATTATTATTATTATTATTATTATTAGTATTATTATTTTTCCCGGAAATTTGATGATTGATCAAGTAGGGAACATACGTTTTGGTTTTTCCAATTTTATATCATAATATTTCAGTGTACATAGTCTACCGGAGATTTTGACGTCTGTAGAAATGTTTTATTGTTTCAAAAATAGTGATTTGTGAAAGTATTCATTTAATTTGT
>JABEZY010258972.1:0-11128 GCA_013467495.1 Gossypium gossypioides
AGTGGATATAAAAACATGAATTTAGGGATTTAAATAGTAATTATACCACATGTATTTATAGTGGACGGTTTAGGTAAGGTAGGTGTTGAAATTTCATTTAATTTTTAAGGGTATAATGGTAAATAAATTAATAAGTATAAACTAAAATAAGAAAAAAAAAACATTTTCATCTTCTTCATTTGGTTCTTGGAAACCGAAAATCACCAATTTAAAGCTCAGTTAGGTTCGGCCAAGCTAAATTCAATGCATGGTATGTGTTTTTCAATCCATTTTTGGTAATTTTTATATTTTTGAAATCGTTATAGGTTAACCTAGCTAACCCGGAGACTAATTCATAAAACTATTAAATCTTTAGAATTTTTTTCCATGGATGAATTTGTGGTGATTTTGAAGTTTAATGATAGATTATTAAGCTTGGTAATTAAATAAGACTATTTTGTAAAGTGGTTTTGGTTGATTTGAAAGTTTAAATACTAAATTATTAAAATAGTAAAGTTGCATGAAATTCTTGCAAAAAATGTGATAAATTTAGGCTTTATAGGGATAATAAACATTCAGCTAGCCTTGTTTGGGCTAAATTATGATAATTTTGAGAATTCCGATTTTAGGGATTAAATTGAGCAAAAGGTAAAATTTTAGGGTAGATGCGTAAAATGTCATTAAAGGGTTAATTGCATAAATCTAAGTGTTTTTATATGTTTTATTTACTTAATTGAATTAAAACTATTATGTTTATATCAAGAAACAGACCAATCTGTTGATAAAAGGGGAAAAGAGAAGTCGTCGAGTAATCGTCGTCATTTGTCGTTAGCTATCGTGTTTTGGTAAGTTCGTATTAAGTTTATTATGTTAATAACGATTTTACTTATTATGTGTTTAATAAAATTGGAATTGAATGTTGTTATTATCTATTGAATGATTAACGAAATGAAAGAATAAAGTGAGTATGAGGTATACTGAAAATGCAAGCATTGAGCTGGTGGTTATTTAGTAGGCTTTGAGCCGATGTTTATTTAGCGGGCCTTGATTCGGTGATTATTTAGCAGGCCTTACACCGGTTTTTATTTAGCAGGCCTTGAGCCGGTGATTATTTAGTAGGCCTTAAGCCGGAGTTTATTTAGTAGGCCTTGAGCCGGTGGTTATTTAGCAAGTTTTAAGCCAGTGTATATTTAGCAGGTACTATGTAGCAATGAAGGATACCATACCGATGGCTTGAGATCTTGCATGTGTTGCGGATTCTCTGAAGCTTGTGTGAGTAGCATCATGTATCAGTTAAAGTCCTTACGTTAGCTCGTATGAGCATTATCCTTCTGTGAATTCGAATTGAATTTACTATTGTTATTCGGGAAAAAAATTACCTATTAAAAGATAATTTGGTATGAAATGATATGTTGATTTTTATTTTGGTATATGTTTATTTGACACGTTATATTTTGATGATATGAATCATCCCGGTTTAAGTGTTTTGAAAAGATGAAATGATGATTTATGACAAGGGTTGTTAGTTTTATGTTTTGTATGTTTTATAATTGGAGTAATATGTATTTGTTGTTTCGATTTACTAACTTACTAAGCTTAATGAAAGCTTACTTTATTTGATTGTATCTATTTGTAGATTGTCAAACTTTTGTTATTGATTGGAAAGTTGTTGGAGATCACACAATCCAAAAAGTCATTCGGCAGTTATTCGTTAATTTTAACCCGGTTATAAGTGGCATTTAAATAGGGTGTTTGATATGTAAATTATAAGTATTTTGGTCATATGATGGGCACTTGAAATTATGGTATGTGTATTGATGTAAATCCCATTTAGTAACTTGGTTGGTTGTGTTTTTGTGATCATGGTTGCATAAGTTGATATCTAGATGCCTTTAAAAGGTTGTGTTGGTAGTTTAGGTTAATAGGCAACCTTGAAATGCTTTGTGTTTGAAGAATGACTAATTTGATTTGATCATGGTAATATAGAATATTATGATAAGTTGAATGAACATTTGATGGTTTGAATGATAATTTAACATTGGTATGTGTTATTTTGCATTTGAAGGATGTTTGAAAGAATTTTATTGTAGTACATGTTTGATTGGATAATGGGTGTTTATGTTTCAAATTGAGGTGCCATTAAAGATATATTGGTTAGGCACTTAGGTTGGATGATTTCGGTATGCTTTGACATGTTTTAATGTTTTTTGAATAGGTAAAAATGATTGGAAATGGTTTGGCCTAGAATTTAGAAATGGTAGATGAAAATGCTTGGTTTTGAAGTTATTTTAAGTGCACACAGCCTGGGACACGGTCTGATTTTAGGTGCAGGATTTTTCACACTATCACTGTTAGTTACATGGTCTGAGCACACGAGCATTTGGAGTAGCCACACGAGCGTGTGAGGTAGCTACACGACTATGTTTCTGGTCATACGGGCTGGCCTCTATCATACGGTCTGCCACACGGCCATGTGACCCTTGTTTACACTTTTGTTCAAAATTTCATTGAAATTTCAATTTCATCCAGAATTAATTTCGATTTCTTTTAAATTTAATGTAAGATTGAATTAGGTCCCAAATTGATTGAAAAGCATGAAAATGATTGATGATGAATTATTTTGATTATCTTTAAATAAATCATGAAAAATGTTGAAGTTTTATAGTTGTAACACCTTATAGCTTAGGTTGGTGACCGGATCGAGTATAGGGTGTTACATTTAATGGTATCAGAGCTACGATTTATTCGATTCTAGGACTAAATGTAGCATGTATTCAGTCAGAAATACATGCCACTTTATAACCTGTGATAGTGTGTTGGCTCGTGATTAGTTTGACTGTTTTCTTATAAATTAAAGATGTCAACTGATTTCGATCGAAAAGTATCCGAAGACGCACATAGTAACTTTCCAACCACCGATCAAGGGGTTCCTCGTAACATGCCTAAATTCCAAGAGCCTTTTACCATATGATGCAAGATATGTTTAATGTTTATATGAGAGCTAATCCAGCGACTCTACAACCTCTACCCCCTCCTCCTCGAAGCCTTATGCAACCGAATATCCATAGAATTTCTATAGATAAAATTCGAAAGTGTGGGCCAAAAAGTTCTATGGTAATGTGAGTGAAAATTCGGCTAAGGCTGAATATTGGTTAGAGCACACGCAGAGAGTTTTAGATGAAATGTTGTGTCCTTGTGAGGGATGTCTGAGATGTATCACATCACTATTAAAATAAGAAGTTTTTTACTGGTGGACGACTCTAATCGTGGTTGTACCTAAGGAACAAGTGAATTGGGAATTCTTCAAAACTGTATTCTGAAAGAAATACGTTAGTAAATGATATCTTGATATGAAGAAAAAGGAATTCCTTGAGCTGAAACAAGGTAACAACTCAATTGCAAAATACGAGTGTGAGTTTGTTCAACTTAGTAAGTATGCACGTGAAATTGTACCTTTTAAAGAAGAAATGTGTATTTATTTTGAAGATGGTTTAAATGATAAGATCAAGTTATTAGTGGGTGTAATAGAAATTAGAGAATTTATTGTTTTGACTGACAGAGCTCAAAAGATGAAAGATGTACACAATCTTAAAAAAAAAAAAAGAGATNNNCTCATGACTTCAATAAACATAACTCAAATAGGACATTTTATGTTCCCCTACAGAATAAGATGAAAGAATCTAGTAGCCATTTTTTAGAGCCATCAGGGTTTTCGGGCAGAGATCAATCTAGACAGAACAACATGAGATCATCGGCGCCTTTCGTGACTAGCATGGGTAGCATCTGAAATGTAAACAAACCAAAAAGTAGTCATTGTGGCCGAAATCACTATAATGAATGTAAATTGAAATATGGATCCTACTTTATTTGTGGATCTCCTAATCATTACAAAAAAGAATGCCCGAAGCGGGCTGAGTCAACAGATATCAGAATGCAAAACTTGTCATTACTTCTACTAGAGGCAGAAGACCAGGAAATAGTGATGTTGTAGGAGTCAGTAGAAGTGGGACCAGAGACACAGTTGTTCAATTTGAAGCACGAGCCCCCGCCAGAGCTTATGTGATCCATACACGCGAGGAGGCCTTACTCCTAATGTTATCAGTGGTACATTTTCTATCTTTGATGTTGTTGTGTATGCATTAATTGACCCCAGATCGACACATTCATATATATGCATTACTTAGTAGCTGAAAAAAATTTACTAGTTGAGTCAACCAAGTATGTTGTTAAAGTAATGAATCCTTTAGGTCAGAGTGTCATAGTTGACTTCGTTTGTAAACAGTGTCCATTGAGAATTTAGGGCTAATATTTTCCCGTTGATTTGATGTTACTGCCATTTAATGAGTTTGATAATATTTTTGGAATAGATTGGTTGACTACTTATGATGTTGTGGTGAATTGTCGACAGAAACGTATTGTCTTGAGATGTCAGAATGATGAACTAATTTTTGTTGAATCTACAAATTTTGATTTTGTTTTGAGTATGATTTCAGTGGTTTTTGTACAGAAATTGATTCGAAAATGCTGTAATGCATTTTAGCTTATTTTCAAGATTCCAAAGTATCATAAAAGAAAGTTGATCAAATGCCAACATTATATGAGTTTACAGGTGTTTTCTTGAGGAATTACCGGGTTTGCCACCAGAGCGAGAAGTTGAATTTTTTATCGATTTAATGCTAGGGATAGCTCCGATTTCGATTGCTCCATAAAGAATGGCTCTGACCAAACTAAAAGAGTTAAAAACTCAATTGCAAGAACTAATTGACAGAGGTTTTATTCGACCGAGTACATCACCGTGAGGTGCACCTATTTTGTTTGGGAAAAAGAAAGACGGGTCAATGAGGTTGAGTATAGGCTATCGACAATTGAATAAAGTCACGATAAAGAACAAATATCCGTTGCCTTGTACTGATGATTTTCTTTACCAGTAACAAGGTGCCACAATGTTTTCAAAAATTGATCTCAAATGTAGTTACTATCAGTTGCGAGTGAAAGATGTTAATGTATTGAAAACAACGTTTAGATCCCGTTACGGACATTATGAGTTTTTAGTTATGCCTTTCGAATTGACGAATGCCCTGACACTGTTTATAGATTTGATGAATCGGGTTTTTCAGCCACACCTTGACAGCTTCGTTGTTGTTTTTATTTACGACATCTTGATTTACTCCAAAAATGCATCTAAGCATGCGCAGTATTTGAAAATTGTATTATAGACTCTGCGTGAAGAATAATTGTACGCCAAGTTTAGTAAATGCGAATTTTGGCTTAAAGAAGTCAGATTTTTAGGTCATGTAATTTCAGTTGAAGGGATTACAGTTGATCCAAGTAAGATTTATGCTATCATGAACTGGAAACCCCCACGAAATGTTTCTAAGGTACGTAGTTTCCTAGGATTAGCCAGATATTATCGATGGTTTGTTAAGAATTTCTTGATAATAGCTTTACCTAAGATGAAACTATTACAGAAAGATATTAGTTTCGTGTGGTCTGAGAAATGTCAGTAGAATTTTGATCAGTTGAAGAGTATGTTGACAAAGGCACTAGTGTTGACACAACCTGAATATAGGAAAGAATTTATTGTTTACAGTGATGCTTCTTTGAACGGTTTGGGGTGTGTTTTGATGCAGGAAAGAAAATTTATTGCATAAGCTTCTCGACAGCTTAAAACTCACGAAAAGAATTACTCAACACATAATCTTGAACTAGCTACAGTTGTTTTTGCATTAAAAATTTAGCCTCATGATTTATACGGTAAGAAATGTCACATTTTTACTGACCATAAAATTCTAAAATATTTGATGGCTTAGAAATAGTTGAATTTACATCAGCAGAGGTGGTTAGAATTGTTAAAAGATTACGATTTGATAATAGACTATCATCTAGTTAAAGTAAACATCGTTGTTGATGCTTTGAGTCGCAACTCTATTTTTACTCTCCGATCGATGAATACTTAGCTTCATCTGAAGTGTGATGGTTCTATTTTAGCTAAGTTGAGGACTAAACCTTTGTTTTTGCAAAATCTTCAAGAGTTACAATTTGATGATCTGAATTTGCTAGCTAAACAGAAATGGTTGAAAGTGGTCAGGTAGTTGATTATAGTATTGGGGAAGATAACAATTTATATTTCTATAATAGGTTGTGTGTGCCTGATTATTTGCAGTTGAAGCAGAACATTTTAAATGAAGCTCACAATAGCATCTATTCGTTACACCCTGGAAGCACAAAAATGTATTGTGATTTGAAATAGATGTATTAGTGGTCGGGAATGAAACATGAAATTTCAGAGTTTCTATCTAAATGCCTTGTGTGTCAACAGGTAAAAGTCGAACATTAGGTTCCATCTGAGTTGTTACAACCTATTATTATTCCCGAGTGGAAATGGGAGCGTGTAACTATGGACTTTGTATCAGGGTTACTGTTAAAATCGAAAAAGAAAAACGCAATCTGGGTTGTATTTGATCGCTTGACAAAGTCTTTACATTTTATACCCATACGTACAGATTACTCACTTGACAAATTTACAGATTTGTATGTTTCGAAAATAGTCAAATTGCACGGTATTCTGTTATCAATAATTTTTAATCTTGATCTGAGGTTTACTTCTAGGTTTTGGGGTAAATTACACAAGGCTTTGGGTACTAAATTGATATTCAGTACAGCTTTTCATATGCAAACTGATGGTCAATCAGAATGGGTAATTCAAGTACTTGAAGATATGTTCAGACGTTGTATACTTGAGTTTGAAGTTAGTTGGGAAAAGTTTATTCCATTGGTTTAATTTGCTTATAACAACAGTTACCAGTCGAGCATTAAAATGACACTGTATGATGCTTTGTACAGACAAAAATGTAGAACTCTGTTATACTGGACCGAGTTAAGAAGTGACAGAAATATTTCTTGTACAAATTTGATCCATGAGACTGAAGATAAAGTCAATATTATTTGGGATTGTTTGAAAGCTGCTTCAAATCGTCAAAAGTCCTACGCTGATTTAAAAAGGAAGGACATCAAGTTTCAAGTTGGTGAGAAAGTATTCCTGAAAATTTCACCTTGGAAGAAGGTTCTTCAATTTGGCTGAAAAGGAAAACTCAGCCTGAGGTTTATTGGTCCGTATCAAGTTATCAAAAGAATAGGTCCAGTAGCTAACCGTTTGGCATTACCGACAGAACTCGAAAAGACTCATAATATTTTTCACATATCGATGTTGAGACGGTACAAATTAGATCCTTCACATGTGATTTATCCGGTTGAGATAGAATTACAGCCTGATATGACTTATAGTGAAGAACCGATTAAGATTATAGCTCGAGAAGTTAAATAACTTCGAAACAAGTAGATACCATTAGTAAAAGTTCTTTACAAACATCACGGTGTCAAAGAAGCCACTTGGGAACCTGAGGTAACTATGAAAATGTAATACCCGAACCTTTTTCCCAATAAGATTTTTAAGGACGAAAATTCTTTTAGCGGGAGAGTTGTAATAATCGTTTTTCAGTGGTGTCAGAAATAGTGGTTTTGGAGCCACAAATTCGACGAATGAATTCATAAATATTATTATTTAATATTTATGGGTTAAATATGATATTCAATTGAATTTTTGATATGATAATTTTAATTAATTAAATGAATAGTTAAGTACAAGTGGTTTGTCCCTAAAGTCAAATGGTTGTAGAAAATAAGGTATTGAGACCTTATTTCTATAAATCAAGCTCATAAATATATTTATTAAATATTTACAGATTGATTATATAGGTATATAGAAGTTTGGTTCGAAAATTCTAATGATATGATAGTTAATTAAGTAAAAGGACTAAGGCGTAAAAGCTGCAAAAGTAAGCCATTATTAGTTTATATGTGTTAAATGGATATAAAAAAACAAGAATTTAGGGATTTAAATAGTAATTATACCATAATTATTTATAGTGGACGGTTTAGGTAAGGTAGGTGTTGAAATTTCATTTAATTTTAAAGGGTAAAATGGTAAATAAATTAATAAGTATAAACTAAAATAAGAAGAAAAAAAACATGCTCATCTTCTTCATTTGGTTCTTAGCAATTGAAAATCACCATTTTAAAGCTCCCTTATGTTCGGCCAAGCTCAAGTCAATGCATGGTATGTGTTTTTCAATCTGTTTTTGGTAATTTTTATGCTTTTGAGATCATTATAGCTTAATCTAGTTAACCCAGGGACTAATTCGTAAAACTATTAAATCTTTAGAATTTTTACATGGATGAATTTGTGGTGCTTTTTAAGTTTAATGATAGATTATTAAGCTTGGTAGTTAAATAGGACTATTTTGTAAAGTGGTTTTGGTTTATTTTAAAGTTTAAGGACTAAATTGTTAAAATAGTATATTGTGTATGAAATTCTTGCAAAAACGTGATAAATTTGGGCTTTATAGGGATTATAAAACATTCAGCTAGCCTTGTTTGGGCTAAATTGTGATAATTATGAGAATTTCAGTTTTAGGGATTAAATTGAATAAAAGGTGAAAGTTTAGGGTAAATGTATAAAATATCATTAAAGGGTTAATTGCATAAATCTAAGTGTTTTAATATGTTTTATTTATTTAATTGAACTAAAACTAATATGTTTAGATCAAGAAACAGACCAATTTGTTGATAAACGGGGGAAAGGAAAAGTCGTCAAGTAGTTTTTGTCGAGTGTCGTTAGCTATCCTGTTTTGGTAAGTTCTTATTACATTTATTATGTTTATAATGATTTTACTAATTACATGTTTAATAAAGATGGAATTGAATGTTGTTCTTATATGTTGAATGATTAACAAAAGGAAAGAATAAAGTGAGTATGAGATATACCCGAAAAGCAGGCCTTGAGCCGATGGTTATTTAGCAGGACTTGAGCTGGTGTTGATTTAGCAGGCCTTGAGCCAGTGTTTATTTAGCAGTCTCTGAGTTGGTGTTTATTTAGTAGGCCTTGAGCCGTTAGTTATTTAGTAGGCTTTGAGCCAGTGTATGTTTAATAGGTACTATGTACCAATGAAGGATATATCGTATCGATGGCTTGAGATCCTGCATGTGTTGCGGATTCTCCAAAGCTTGTGTGAGCAACATCGTGTACCGGTTAAAGTCCTTAGGTTAGCTCGTATGAGCATTATCCTTTCGTGTATCCGAATTGAATTTACTATTGTTATTCGGGAAAAACAATTAACTATTAAAAGAAAATTTGGTATGAGATGATATTTTTTTTAGTATATCTTTATTTGACACATTATATTTTGATGATATGAATCATCCAGGTTTAAGTGTTTCAGAAAGTTGAAACGATGATTTATGGCAAGGGTTGTTAGTTTCATGTTTTATATGTTTTATAATTGGAGTAATAGGTATGTGTTGTTTTGATATATGTACTTACTAAGCTTAATGAAAGCTTACTTATTTTGATTGTATGTCTTTATAGATTGACAGGCTTTTTCTATTGATTGGAAAGTCGTTGGAGATCACACTATCCGACAACTCATTTGGTAGTTAATCATTAATTTTAGCCCGGTTATAAGTGGTATGTAAATAGGGTTTTGGATATGTAAATTATAAGTATTTTGGTCATATGATGGGCACTTGAAACTTTGTTGGTTGTGGTTTGTGATGGTGGTGGCATAAATTGATATCTAGATGCCTTTAAAAGGTTTTTAGGTTAATAGGCAAAATTGAAATGCTTTGTGTTTGAAGAATGGCTAATTTGGTCATGGTAAGATATGATATTATGATAAGTTGAATGAAAATTTGATGGTTTTAATGATGATTGAATATTTGTATATGTTATTTTGCATTTGAAGGATGTTTGAAAGAATTTTACTTGTAGTACATGTTTGATTGGATGATGAGTGTTTATGTTTCAAACTGAGGTGCCATTGAAGATATATTGGTTAGGCACTTAGGTTGGATGGTTTTGGTATGCTTTGACGTGTTTTAATGTTTTTTGAATAGGTAAAAATGATTGGAAATGGTTTGGCCTAGAACTTTAAAAATGGTAGATGAAAATGCTTGGTTTTGAAGTTATTTTAGGTGCACACAGCCTGGGACATAGGCTGTCACATAGTCATGTGCCACACACGGTCTCCCACACACAATGTGATTGTTTGATTTGAGGTGCAAGAATTTTCACACGGTCACAATTAGTTACACGGTCTGAGCACACGAGCGTGTGGGATAGTCACACGACCATGTTTGTGGCCACACGGGTTGGCCTCTGTCACACGACCTTGTCACCCCGGTTAAAGTCCAGAATTGATCCTGGTTTGTTTTAAATGTTCCGTAAGCTTGAATTAGGTCCCAAATTGACTGAGAAGCATGGAAATGATTGATGATGAATTATTTTGATTATCTTTAAATATATTATGAAAAATGTTAAAGTTTTATAGTTGTTACAGCTTATAGCTCGAGTTGGTGATCGATCGGGTATAGGTTGTTACACAAACAATAAAAACCAACAAACCAATCTGGAAGATTAACTCACTTCAAGGTTTGTAACTAACTTCAGGGTTTGTAACTAACTTCGAATTTAGGTTTTCGGGTGGATTAGCTATCGATTAACCAATTATTACCTCATCTAATTAACTAATCAATTAATTGATTCTTGCTTATCTCCATGATAAATTACAATTTACTTGATTCGACTTATCTCACTACCTCGTCTAGCCTGTGATAAATTCCTAGGTTTTTCAATCCTAGTGGTTTATACACACGTAATTCATACCAACTAATACCTCTCAAGAAACCTTAAATCCTCCGTTAATCACATCTTCATCCACTCGTGAACTAAATATCAAATGGAGAACGGAGTAGCAAATAAATTGATTGGAATAAAGAATTAAATAGAAATCAAAATAAAATAAATTGAAATAATTTAATTAAATAAATAAACTCTTGAATCAAAATTGATTTCAAGATAAAAACACAAAAGAGTTATCAAAAGCTAAAAGAAAAAGAATCTAAATCTACTCCTAGATTACTAGGGTTTTTTAAGGCGTTTAGGACGACTTAGTAACATCAAACCCCTAATGTCTTATTTATAGAGGTGTTGGCATCCCAAACTAGGTCTTCGACATGATCTAAGTCTTCGTATAAGTTTGATTGCGTAGACGAAAATAACCCCGAATTACTTGGGCAGGATGTCAACCTTTGT
>JABEZY010260156.1:0-23803 GCA_013467495.1 Gossypium gossypioides
TAAAAGAGGGTGTCTCACCCTAACGGTTAAAGGACTGATGTTGGATTATGTTGAATCTAGGTTGGGTACATGGAGGTTGCGCTCTTCTCGTAATCAGGTGTGTAATCACACCCTCTCTCAACTGCAAATCTGCTAAAGCCGAAAAAGATAGCGCTGAGACCGTAAGGGCGTGCGAACGCTCGAGTGGTAAACTGAGGCCACGAAACCTGGTGTGGGACTGTGGAGGCCTCCATGAGCATTTTCATGAGCTTAGGCCGTAATGGGCCACGTTGGGCCGAAATAGGCCGTGTAGGCTCAATGGGCTCGTGGGCCCCACACAGATGAAATCTACGATTTTTGGCAAATACTGGACTGGACTATGTAGATCTCATAGTCATAGTGAAATTTGGGCTAAACGAGCCGCACGAGCGTGTGGGCCCACTTGGGCCGAGTAATGGGTCTTGGGCCCATTTACACTATTATGACCATTTAGGTTACTTGAGTCGCTCGAGGCGACTGCGGACCTTTTGAGAGGTCGATATCTGCACCGAGACCCCCATAGGGTAAAATGACCGAAATACCCTCATAGGGTAAAATGACTGAAATACCCTCATAGGGTAAAATGATCGAAGTACCCCCAAAGGTTAAAATGACCGAAATACCCCCGAAGGGTAAAATAACTGAAATACCCTCAAAGGGTAAAATGACAGAAATACCCTCGAAGGGTAAAATGACCAAAATAGCCTTGAAAGGTAAATGATCGAAATACCCCCGAAGGATAAAATCACCGAAATACCCCCGAAGGATAAAATGACCAAAATACCTCTGAACGGTAAAATGACCAAAATACCCTCGAAGGGTAAAACGACCGAAATACCTCCGATGGGTAAATTGATCGAAATACCCTTGAAGGGTAAAATAACTGTTATGCCCCTAGGAGTTGAAATATGTGTATGACCGATTTACTCTTTGGTATATATACATGACTGTTATTGAGTATGACATACTGCATACACGTATGATGTATGACATGACATATTGCATGGGGTTGGGATTCTGATAAACGGGAAGTATACTGTACTGGTGGCTTTGCCACATATACTGTTACTAGCAGCTTTGCTGCGTTTTTATTTTGGCAGCTTTGCTGCATTATTATTCTGGCAACTTTTCTGCAATATTGGTGCGGTAGGTCAATTTTATCCCCACATGGTGTGTTGGTGGTACAGAATGGTGTACTGGTTGGATTGGGATGGGTTGTATCACTGCATTATTCTGTTTACTATATTGGGATAAGGCCTACATTGTCACTGTACTGGGCTAAGGCCCACACTATACTGATACTGTATAGGGCTCAAGCCTAGACTGATTCCGCGTGTTGCTTAGTGATTGTCTAGAAGGGGATTACACACTGAGTTTCAAAAACTCACTCTCTCTTTTTAACTGTGCAGGTAATCCTCAGCCATAAATGATTCGGGGCTACGAGGGACTCGGAGGTGGCTACACAACTATTGCTGATGTTTACATTAGCCTTTCTTTTAATTTTATTAATTTGTTGGGTTTTGATTTTGTAATAAGGCCTTTAAGTTGGTTTTAAATTTTTAATTGGGCTTTGCTTACATATTTTATATTGCTAGTTAGGTGAAAACAAATTTTCAAAATAATCACTGTTTTCAAAGACACGAACTTTAAACGTTAGAGTTTTTAAATGCTTCCTCGATTTAAATCAACTTAATATAATAATAGCAGTTAATAAGGCAAACCTTTGGTTAAGTGTTCCGTTAAACATTACTAAAGAGGTTTCCAAACTTAAGAAACGAGTTTTATCAACAATTCTAAATTTTGAGAGACACTTCAATGTGACACACCAGATACGGCCATAATGTCTAGGCCGGGTTTGGGTGTTACAGGCGGTGTGCCCGCCCGTGTAAACCCTGCACCAAACACACTAGAGGCACACGCCTGTGTGTGACACACGATCGTGTGACAGCCCATGTCCTAGGCCGTGTGTACCCAAAAGTGACGAAAATCATGCTCACCTTTCATCCAATTACATAGGTACCTAAACCAATTCGTAACACATGATCACAAGACAATAACCACACCTAAATACAACCAAAACATACCAATTTCAACCACCTAAGACTAAACCAAAGTGTCATTCATGAAGATACAAAGTAATGCTCATACTCAAACATTATCATTTCATATAACCTATAGGTCAAAACATACACACCAACTAATCTATCTCAATCTCATTATATCATACTTAAACATGATACTTATCATTCCTTGGACAAACACTTAAGCTAAACTTTAAGTTTAACAAGCATATTATATAAGATTACCATTCTACAACATCAAAATCTCAAAACACCACACATAGATAGGAAACATTACAAACATAATCATTTGCCCCATTACATGCCATATAACCAAAATGTTTACAAAATCTACCAAAGGAGTCCTCAAGATAGTGTGATTCCTCGAGTTGATCTAATCTTTCAATCACAAAATGTAATCTACAAAACAAAGGATAAGACACAAGTAAGCTTACTTGAAGCTTAGTAGGTTCACTAAATTAAACATAACAGATCAAATTATAATATTAAACAATGAAGTTCCTGTCAATCACAGCTCACAACGATGAGTATTACACAGTGCATTAATTCACATCATATTCTCAGTCAACGTACTAATAAAATATCAACTCAGGTAATCAAAGGGCATCACTCATTCGAGTTAATTTCAGAGTTTTGACCGGCTCATGATACTCCTAACACAAGCTGCAGAGAATCCACAACAAATACAGGATCTCAAGCCATCGTTACGGTCTGTATCATCGGTACATAGTACCTGCTAAGTAACCACTGGCTCGCAATGCTGCTCACACAAGCTGTAGAAAATCCACAACAAATGTAAGATCTCAGCCATCTCTACGGTCTGTACCATTGGCTCAAGGCCTGATAGTTAATATCCATTTTCATTTATCATGAATTCTCCAATCAGTCCATAGTTAAGTACATCATTGAATATAATTACAATAAACATGGGATATATACATTTATAATATAGAAATAACAGTATGAAACTTACAGGACTAATTGCAGTAATAGCTAAAGTATAGGGACTACTCCTCAACCTTTTCTTTTTCGCGATCATCAACACGTTCTTGATCTAAAATAATAGTTTCATTCAATTAACTAAATCAACAACAAAATTAAGTCATTTTATGCAATTAAGTCATTTTTGACATTTTTACAAATTTACCCACAACATTTCATTTTTATTCAATTTAGTCTTTAGGCCCAAAATTCACAATTAAACCAATTTTATTCAAAACCCATCTTAGCCAAATGTCAACAACCCCCAATTCAGCCTATATTTGTGATTAATTCACAAAAATTCCTTGAAAGTTTATCACTTTAATAATTTAATCATTAAACGTTAAAATCATCAAAAATTCATTTACAAAATAGTCTTAACTAACAACCGAACCCAATAATCTTCTATAAAACTTTAAAAATAACCCAAACACATCAATGGCATAATCTAAAACGTTTGAAAATTTTACAAGTTAGTCCCCTACTTATCTAAATTAAGCTAACTTGAGCTCAAAAACATAAAAATTATTAGAAACGGGCTAGGATTTACTTACAAATCAAAGCTTCAAAGTTGAACTATGGAAACCCTAGTTTCTCTTATGTGTAGTGGAGAAGATGACTGATTTTAAACAAAATATTATCTTTTCTTTACTTAAATTTAATATATATACTTAGGTATTTTTGTAATTTTTAAGTCTTTCCTAATTAAGCTTTAATTAATCACTATTAACATTAATTAAGATTATCCACATGTAATAGCAATCATGTTAATCCACTAACTTAACCCCTATTGGTTAAATTATTCATTCGGTCCTTTAATTAAATAAACTCAACTTTTACAGCTTTTACGATTCAGTCCTTTTTATCTATTAAACTATCTAAACTATAAAATTTCCTAACCAAAATTTAATACGACCTTAAAGACCTCGTAAATATTAATTAAATAATATTTACGAATTATTACATCGAAATTATGGTCCCAAAACCATTGTTTCTAACACTACTGGAAATCGAACTGTTACACATTTGAATTCATGTTAACTTTATATTAATTTGAATGTTTAATGTATTGATTTAATATGAAATAGTTAAGTAAGATGAAAAAATAAGAATATTGAAAATTTTGATAAAGGAAGATGTTATTTGATATAGATGAGAATAAAAAAATGAAATAAGAAAAATTATTTGTATATATGCATCGAATAAAATATTTAAGTTGGTATGTAATTTATAACTTGACAAAAGTAAAATAAGTTGATATAAATGATAGTAATGTAAATGGATAAATGTGGTTATTGAATATGAATATGGAAACAAACTTGTGAATATATTGAATTACGAAAGATATGTTTATTTAATGTTTCAATATGTTATACTGAAATTTCCCTAGGAAGCTTGGTGGGAAATAGTTGGATAAGATTGGCATGCCAATTGGAAATGAAGTTATCATATATTTTGGAGTTATTATTATCGTAGTTATTACATATGTATATAATCTTCAGAAAATAGTGTGTGTTGGGTGGTATGTTATTTGGAACATGATGTGCCGGTTAGATGCACCTATGATGCAAATGGTGTGTTGGTTGGACATATTTCTGTTTATTCAACTTATGTCTACCATTGAATTACTAGGGAACTTATGTGAAATGTTAATTGATATATTATGATAATTGATAAATGTGATTATATGTATAACAGCCCACCCAGCGAAGTCTCAGTATCTGATAATTGTTTATAGTGTTTTGGTGAATTAAGTGTAGAGATGAGTAAGTAAATTGTTTATTTTGATTAAGTATAGAATTATTTCTATGCGCCATTTGGCAAACTCTTAGCTTGGCGAAGATCTGTGGTTTGGCAGACTCTTCCATTAAGTGTACACCACCCAGATGCTTTGACGAACTCGTTTGGTTTACTATTGAATGGATTTCTTTATTATTTAATAAGAAAATTTAGTTAGTTAAATTGATACTTAGTTAGAATGGAACTAAGCTATTATAGATGAAAAGACTTAATTTTTTATAAGCGCACTTAATTACGAGAATCAATAGTGTTAGTGGAATTTTTTAATTTTTCCACTAAACATTGTCTCCATGCTTAAGTATATAAGGGTAGCAATGCCTTCACCAAAAATCCTTGCGTTTTCTTTGCATTCATCTTCCTCTATTTTCTTTGCATTTTTTGAAAACCAATGTCTAGAAAACCTATCTGAAGTTAGGTTTTCTATAGTCAACCAACTTATACATTTTCCATAGCTCTCTGGTAATTACTGTTGAACCCTAAGATATTTTTAAGGTTATTTACGTGTTTTCGATTCTTCAAGCATAAGTGTCAAACTGGTGTGTAAGGAATGGAACTTTTTGGTTCTGGGTTCAGTGTTAATGTTTCATGCATGCATGTTTAGATTTGATGAAGTAGTAATCTGATATGTTTAAATAGCCTTATTTTTAGCTTAAGACGTTACTAAAGGTCCGAGTGACAAATGCAAAGGACCTGCTTTTTAGACTTTGTTATTTTTCTAGTAAGTTCCTTCTTACTTCTATATGTTGTGATTATATTTACTTTATAATATTGTAAGGTGAGTATTCTTACTCTGTAAAGGATGATTGGTGTATGTATGTCTAGAGTCATTTGTAACAGCCCGTTCTTAGTGAAATCGAAACAGTGGGTTCGAGAGCACAAATATGACGACTAAAATTTTATTTTATTATTATTTTAATGTTTATGGGATGTTAGTATGGTCGTATTAAAATTTTGTTAAGAAATTTTAATGTTTGTATGCTTAAATAAATGAAAAGGACTAAATCACAAAGAGTGTAAAAGTATAGTTCTATTAGTTTAAAGGGCTAAAAGGTTATGGTAATTAAGTCAAATGGACTTAAATGGTAATTAGACCACTTATTTAGTTAGTGGACATATATGGACATGGCTTAACTGATTTTTAATGTTAAAATCAAAGGTTCAAATAGTAGTTAGTAAATTAAACTAAAAACAAATAAAAAGAACATTTAGAGCTCATATTCTCCAAAGGTTTTTCCACTGAAATTTAAGAGAAGAAATAAGCCATTTTAGGGTTCTTAAATTCGGCAAGTTCAAAGGTATGCATGTAAGTGATTTCAACCCTGTTTTCAATGATTTTTAAGTTTTTGAAGTCGTTTTAGCTTAATCTAGCTAGCCCGAGGATCAATTTGTAAAAATGTTAAAGATTTAGGGTTATGAAATGAATGCTATTACTTGATTCTTGATGTTTAATGAAAGATTATGAGTCCTTGTTGATAAATAAATAAGTTTTGTAGAGTAATTTTTTATGAAAATGGCATTTAGGGACTTATTTGTAAAATTAGCAAAATTTCAAGTTAAATCTATTAAATGATGGTTTGTATGTGTTGATATAGGTCCCTAGAGAAATCGGCTAGCTTGAGAAAAGGATGAAAATGCTTAGATTTCAATTTATGAGCTTAAAGACTAAATTTTAAAAAGTTAAAATATTTGGGAAAAATAATAATTTTGCATAAATATGAAATGTGAACTGAATTGAATAATAGAGATATTAAATGGATTGAATTTTTCTATTTAGATCAAGATAGATCATGTACGGATTTACATCGGGGGAAAGCTAAAGCCTTAGATTAGTTCGACTTCGATTTACGCTCTAGTCGTCGAGGTAAGTTCGTAGTGTTTTAATAGGGAAACAAATTTCTATTTGTGTACTTATATTATGATGCTTTAATTATTATGTTTTTAGAAGAATATTGTTGAATTGCATCTACGTGCCCTTATTTGTACTTTGGTACCCCTGAATTGCACGTACGTGTCCCTGTCCGTACTTTGATACCCCTGAATGCACATACGTGCCCTTGTTTGTACTTCGGTACCCCTAAATGCACTTTTGTACCCTGTTTAGACTTCGATAATCTTGAATTGAATAATATATGAATCGTATTCAATTTATTGTTAGATTAAATGATATACTATGTTCTTACTAAGCTCTATAAGCTTATTCATTCTTGTAGATTGTTTTGTAGATCATTGTTGTTGACATTTTGGACGAATCAAACCTTCAGCTCACACTATCCATTGGTATTGGTAGTTTTTGTATCTCCTAGGGTAGTGGCATGTATAAATTTATGTAGTTGAATTTGTGGTTGAAATGTATTTAGGATGTTTTAAATTGGTGTTTGATGAATATGTAAATAATAACAAAATGTGTAAGTGTTTTGGTGTCATGTATGCATAATAAGGCTTAATGCTTGCTTTAGAAAGTACCTTTAGTCACTTTTGATAATGGATAATAATGGTTTATTTGTATCATTTGATGGTTTGTGTAATTAAGCTATTTTATGTTGTATGTTTAGTAAGTTCTTGGAATTAGTAGTTGATGAATGGTAAGTGGTAAAATTTGCATGATTAGGTAGGTTTTGGTGATTGAAATTGAGGTTCATTGAATGGCATATTGGTTAGTTGATTTAGGACTCTTGAATTGGCATTTATATGTATGTTTTGATAGGATCGTGTTGCCTTGATTATGTGCACAATTGGCCTAAAGGGTCATGCATGAGTTCGTGTTGGAAATAGCTTGATTTTGAGCAAATTCATGTCCACACAGCCTGAGACACAGGCATGTGACACGGCCTGGCGACACGGTCATATGTCTCCTGTAAGTTCTATTGCATGCAAGTCGGGCAGTTACAAGGCCTGGCACATGGGCGTCTAGGGCTATTTCGAGAGTTACACGGCCTGGCACATGGGTGTGTGACTTGGTCGTGTGACCCTACACAGAGAGTTACATGGGTGACAACACGAGCTGGGACACTGCCAAGTGTCCTTAATTCGATTGTTACACGAGTGTGTGTCTCAGCCGTGTGAGGCACACGGCCTGCCTACACGGCCATGTGACCCCTACAGTAAAAAATTTTCTAACTTTTTCATGAACTTTCCAAATGTTTCTAGTTTAGTCCCTAATTGTTTCTAATATATTTCTAGGCCTCCATGGCTCGATTTAGGGACGACATGTATAAGAATGAATGTATTATGATATGTTTTCAATGATGTATGAAATGTATGTTTAAATGTTCCGTTTGTACGATAATGCTCTGTAACCCTAATCTGGCGACAGATACGGGTTAGGGGTGTTACATCATTAGTTCGAGTTTCATATGTCCGGGATAAGAAGTATAGGCCATTTTCATGTTAAGTCACTACCATCTTCTTCTAATATGAATGATATGATATGAACTGATCTTCGACAATAGAGTTAAAGGAAATATGTTGTGTAGCCTCCGGTATGGCAGATATATATTGCAAACCGGATTGGCATAACACAATTAAACATACTATTGAGTGATTCTAAAATGGGAGCTATAAGGAAAGAATGTATATGAATGAAACGGAAACATCTAATATGAATTTGGCTCTGAACTCTAGGTATGTAGCTAGCATGAAAATCAAATGTTTGAGCTATATTGTGTTGGCGTATAGTATTCACCCATGTGACACGCCATTGGCGTATTGAGTTGTCTGAGTTCTGTATACGCTATTGGTCATACTCTGTAATGTTGAGAGATTCCTTTGAAAGATTGGATTTTGCTATTAGTATTTTGCTTAAGATTTTCGTGGAACTCACTAAGTTCTTTTGAACTTACCCCATTTCTCTTTCCTTCTCAAGCCTACTGTTGAAGGAAGAATTTCTGAAGGACTACACCAGAAGACATCTACTGTTGTGAGACATTTGTTTATTTTTACTATGCATGACATATGGAGGGTGATGCTTAGTTTATTTTGAGATGGAATTGTAATTGAATCTTATGATTGATAAACAATGCCTTAATGAAATTTCATCTAATTTTTTGGAATGGTTTCATAATGTTATATTTCGAATAATGAAATTATCTTATTGATACACCATTTGGCTTATACTTTATTTCAGTATTTTATTAAAGGCTTAATTCAAATTTTGCAGTTATACAAAGTTTACGCCAAAAATAGTTTTTAAGATGGATGATTTCTAAGTAGTGACATGTCATACTTGGATCCTTCTAAGGGATTGGGTTTGACATGTTACAATATGTTACAGTGATATATATGAATAACAAAGTTAGTTAAATGATTTTTTATCTGTTGTAATTTGATATGTCAAATTAGGCTCCCTAGTACGTTTAAAGAACTTGTTTTCGATTAATTTATATATTTTTGTCATGCTTTTACTTAGTTTCAGTTCTTTGTACAAATAAGTGATTGGTGTGTATTTTATGATATTTTGAGACCTGAGATAACCAATTGGCATCCGGGACATCTAATGAGGTTGGTGGATATTGCAAGGAGCCCACAATGGCCTAAATAGAGTGAAAACATCACTGAGAAGGGGTATCGCGATATCGAAGCGTAGAAATCATGATACCCCTGATAGTGTTGAAATAAGAAAGCTCGAGCCACCAACAGTGGTATCGAGATACCTAAGACTCCCAATAATCCCCATTGTAAGACTGATACTAATATCGGGATATCACTGTTGAGGGAGACAAAAATGACCACAGAGGCAATCCTTATCCAACATGTCCCCCAATCAAGATTCGAAAATTAGGGCAATTTGGTCAATATTTTTGTACGTGAACTCTATTAAAATAGGCCAAATTGGTCGAGACAAAGGACACACTTCATATTTTTAAGATTGTTCTTTTTATCTTTTAAGGTTTAGTTTTCGTCTCCGTAGTTTAGGATTTCATTTCTTGCTTATTTTCTGGTGTTTCTTAGTTTCTTGTAGTTAGTTAAGTTAGTTACTACTATAGCTAGGATCTATTTGCTTATCTAGTCCTTCAAACTCTCTTGTAGTTACAATCTAATCCATTAATCGAATTCCATTTAGTTTTGTTACATTTCTCATGTTAAAAGTTACTTCTTTAGTGTTCTTGTTTACTTATCTTGCTACCAGCGTTGTTCTATCCAAGTTTTTGCAAAAAAGCTTGGGTTTTTAATGATTTGCTTAGGATTTAAGTTAACATTACTTTTATTTAATTTTTTGTTAATTATGGGTTTTAATATAAGCATGAGAGGATAAATACTTAGGGGTTGGCTGATTGAAATGTTGGGTAATTGATTTTTTGGTTCAGGGACTAAATTGCAAAATTAGACTAAATTGAATAGACTTAAAAACTTAGGATTGACGCCCCTAAGGGAAAATCAAGATAAGTGAGATTGAGAGGAGATCTTATTGGGAACCAACTTGATAAGTCCAGGGTTAGTTGGTTAGGTCGAGAGATAAACTAGACTAATTTGTCGAAATTGGTAAATTTGAAGCCGAGAGGTAAAATGGAGCCAATTTAGTAGTGATATCAATTTAGATCCCTAATTTGAAAGTTAACGAACCACATGGAAATCAACCAACCACTCCCTGTTATCGTATTTGCTCATATTTGATAGTTGTGTAGTTTGTTTTCTTTACAATTTAGTCATTTGCAAATTTTATGTAATTAATTGGTATAATCAAACTCTTGAATGGCCTACCATACTATAATATCTTGTGAGTAGTTTTTTAGACTCTTTATTTGCATGCTTGTAGCTAGAATTCACTTAACCGTCAACTCCTATGGGTTTGATCCTTGGAGTACTCATGTACCCCATTGTACATTATATTACAACTGACCTGTAACACTTACAGACACCGCACATAATTATTTGGTTTTGATTTTTGTTTTAGTGTTGATTTTCACTTAGCCACGATGTTCGCACTCCAAAGGTTGGTGAGGCGGTCAATTTTATGATTTGAATAGTGAAAGGATATGAATTCATAATATAAGTACATTAGTGATATATGTATAAGTAATTGTATGGGTAAATTACTATAGTACTTTTCTTAATTTAATAAATATGGTATATGAGTAATTCATTACTTAAATGATTTAATTTTTTTTATTCATTATAAGAATGGTAAGCTTCTAAATTCAATTGTGTGCTTACTAAGCTAATCACATAGCTTAACAAGTTTATTTTAAACGTGTAGGTGAAAGATAAATTCCAAAAAGAATCTAGGATTTCTATTTCATTTCGGATCACATCACTCCTCAAGCTACAAGTCCAAGCCCTTTGGCATATAAATTTTAAACCTTAGTTTGGCATGTACTTAGGCTTATTAGTAAAAATGCGAATTGTGTGTGAATGATAATGTTTTGTTCTATAAGTTACCTTGATTATAATGAAACAAGAATAATTTTAACTGATGAATCTAGTGTTTAAATGTAACATCTCTTACTCGGATCGGGTGAGGGGTCTTACATATAATGTGAGTGCTTGATCTAGTTTTTGATTTGGAATTGATGCCATGAATTGAAAGATGTCATGTTTGTAGAAAATGCATGATGATTTATATTTATTATATGTGATGCTCTTAAGATATAGACTCTAACACTAAATTCCCTATTAAACAATGTTGGATATGGTTCGGGTATAGTTGGCATGTCATAGTATTTGGCTTGTATTGGAGGAAGCATTTGGCACTTGTGTGCATTTTGTTGGACGTTTGTGCGTGTATATATTAGCACTTGTATACATTATTGTGGTGTGTTAGGGGAATGCGTTTTCATGTATCGGAGCTTTTATGCTCGTTTGGTGCTTATGCGTATCATTGTAGAATGTTAGGCGTTAATATGTGTGTCCGTACTTGATTTCGCATTTGGTTAATAGGGGTTGTGATTTTAACATGACTCTGGTTATAATTATGATATGCATGTATGAATTATGAAAGACTATATAAATATGAAGCTATGAAAACCCTATGCAATGAACATGTTAATATGGTTTTAGTTTGAGGTGTTGCCTTGAATGGCTTGTAACATCCTTGAAAACCCCTTGGTCGTAACAATATATTTTTAAGCAATTATGAGTTGAATTTTTCTGAATAAATAAAATATAATTTATAAGTGTTACTAGAGAAGGTAGTAGGAGACTGGAGAAAATTTAAAAGATTGATGTATTGAGAGATATTAATCCGGGGTATAAACTAAATTGTAATGTTTTACGAAGTGTTGAGGTCAAAGTGAGAAATTAAAAGTTAAAAAGGATTCAATTGAATTAATGGTGAAATATATGAAGACATGGTAAGCAATTTTATTATTATTGATATCATTATATTTTGTTACAATAATGATGATTTTTTAATAGAAAGATAGAGAAGGTTATCCATCTTCTTCTCTCTTCTCTTTCACGTTAACCACAAGTAGAGAGAAAGAAAATTTTCTCTCTTTCACGTTAACCACAAGTAGAGAGAAAGAAAATTTTCTTTCTTTTACAATCTAGTCCTCCATCACCAATAAAGGCCCTTCAAGCTTAAAACCAACAAATTTCTTTAGAAACATTAGCTAAATAAAGTTACCCACAACTTAGAAAGTTTAGATTTTTGAATATAACTGGTGGGTTCATGTTTGAAGAGAGAGAAAGTCTAGACTATGTGAGAAACTAAAGATCTAAGGTAAGATTTTGATGATTTAGTTCTAGTATCATGTTTATTTCAAATATTTAAGCATAAAATGTGATGTAATCAAGTTTATTGATTATCATGTTGAAGTAAATTGAAGAGAAAAATAAGGAAGAAAATGGAAGAGGTATAGACAAAATAAAACAAGTGGACAAAGCTTGAAGAAAGTATAATTGGTTAAAATTTGTAAGTACTTTAGAATTATTTCTTACTTAAGTAGGTTTGTAATTTATATACTAATGAACTAGTAATGTCATGAATTTAAGTACTTGTAACTTACTAAGTATGTGAATAATCCATGGAAATGGTAAATGAATGTGATTAATGTTGATATGAATATATGTGAAGAAGAAAATGACTAATTTGTAAATGTTGGAAAGTTGTGCGTGAATATGAAAGTATGAAACTTGATTGTGCTTGCGATGAATATGGGATCTGTAATAATGTTAAAGCCCTTGTAGACAAGTATTGAACTTGTGAGATATAGATGGGTTGCCTTTAGGAATACCATAGCACGCTTGTGAATTTAGCATTTCGGTGCTCTCGAACTTAGCATTTCAGTGCTCCTAATTTAGAACTTATGTGCTCGTGTATTTATAATTTTATTATGTTTATCTTTCTTGTTCACTCGAGTCTAGAATAGGCGAAATTGAGAAATACATCAATGATGTGTGAAGACGAAAGTATTGTAGGTGGAAATATATAGATTAACTTTGTTGTTATTGTGTACGTTATCTATAGCTAATTATTGTGATCATGCTAAAAATATTTATTCATTCACTTGTTAAAATATTTCATTAAATTCAAATGTATGACTTGGATTCTTTAGTACTTACTAAGCTTTCACAAGCTCAACACATGTTTTAAACGCGTAGGTGAAGATCGAGGGAAGTCTCATTTGAAGTGGTCAACCTCATCCTCATCACATCACCAAAAGAGTTTTTGAAGAGTATAAAACTTAGATTTTGGTTATATAGTGGCATGTACATAGGGTTACAATTATATAATTTTTTGTTGTAAATTTTCATGTGGTTCTAAAATTATGCCATACATGTTAAATATCATTTTGTACCCTGGAATGAACTTCTTTATATGGGTATACTTATGAGTTATATGGAGTTTTTGAATTTCAAATTGATATATTTCAAGTCTTAAAAGTGTTTAGATATGATATAAGATGTTTGAAAATGGTTTTGACTTAGTCTTAGGTGTTTTGGGTAATCAGTCTCCGATGTCGCAACATCCAAGTCAATGTCGTGACATCCAAAGCCAGTGTCAGGACATCCGGGTTTAGTGTTACAATATTGAGCTTACTACTTTTAGTGTCGCAACATTGACCATGTTTACGATGTTTTGTTCTAAATAAACCCCAAACGACCCCCATTTATAACCAAAATTTAAAGTAAGCCTAAAAACAATTTAAATGGGAATAAAAAAAAGTTTATTTATGTTAAAATAAAGTCTTGAAACTAATGCTCAAGTCTAGTTAGCTTTAGTTTCCAATTGTGACATCTCTTACTTAGGATGTATCGATTCATTCCGGGTAAGAGGTGTTACATGGCTATTAAGGAAATTTGTCAAATGTTAAATGTTAATATTCTGGTGACATATGCTTATTCAATCAATATCATGTGGTTAATTAGCATGCTTTGTTGCTTAATATTGTTATATTGTGATTTTAGTTATGCTAACACAAAGTTTGTTTCATGTTCCATCGGCATCCAAAGGCTCAGATCTCTACTTCGTACTAGAGTTCATAATATCTCTTTGAGGTCTTTTGTACTAAATGTCATGTAACTAGGTCTTTAGGTGGCTTTCATGTCTTTAAATGTTGAACATTGGTATTTTGGATGTATTTCAATATTTGGCATATGTTTTGGTACCATAATGGTCTTTTTGACACATCTATGTTGAATTTGATGGGTTGATTTGATATGTCTTATGCATGATATCTTTGTTGCAATTTGCTTGCCTATTATAATTTTGATCTAATGTGTTATATGTCAGGTACTTGTATGTTTTAAACTTGTCCTAATATGTTAAATATGTATGGAATAGTTTGGTTACATTATGAACTTGTTTAGGTGCATTTAAGAGGTTAATTCCATGATGCTAAATTTATTTTTTTAAAATTTTGGGCTAGTGACATGTTCTAAAGAACAAAAACTTGAAATTCTTGCATTTCTAAGTACATATCTCGAGACACGGTTAGATTATCTCGAGACATAAGGTGCCAAGTCTCAAGACATAGGTTCAATGTCTCAAGACACTGTCCCATTATCTCGAGACTTCAAACTTCGAAGCTAAAATAGAGATACAAAGGAGGCATGTCTTGAAACATGGCTTCACTTCCTATTTTTTTATTGTTTTTGACCCTGGTTTTGTAATGACCCGATTTCAAATGTGTTAGAAAATGACAGTTTCGGGACCCCATTTTTGTAAACCGAGTTCGTAAATATTAAATAAGGATATTTACGGAGTTAGCATATTGCTGAATTGAAAAATGGCTAAGTGATTTAACCGAAATTGTGAGGATTTTGGCTTAGGGACTAAATTATAAAAGTTTAATCGTTATAGATTTTTAATTAAATTAAGGCTGGGGACTTAAATAGCAATTATCCAAAGGACTAAAATGTCTAAAAAACCAACATTAAGTCAAAGTTAGTTGATTTTGATGTTGATTAGTAATATGATTAACTTAAGAATGATTAACATAATTAAATTTGATTAAATTAATTAATTTAACTTAATTAAAGGTTAATTTAAGTATGTAAAGAAAGATAGTGGAGAAGGATGAGAAAAACTAATCATCTTTCTCAAGCATCCACCGACTTAGGTTAGAAAAGAAAACAAAACACCATTTTTGGAAGCTTGAAGCATTCGACCTTTAAATTCCAAGTAAGTCCTTAGACATTTTCTTTGATTTTTGTATATTTGAGGTCATGGAAGCTTGATTTAGCTAGCCCATGTACCAATTCGTAAAACTGTTTAAGTTTTTGAAAGTTTCCATTGTTGAGAATTGAATGAAATTGGTGTGAAATTGTTAGAAATTAATCTTAGTATATAAAAAAGACTAAATTGTAAAGATTATTTGTTAGTTTCGTATATCAGGGATCAAATTGAATAAAATGAAAAACTAACATGAATTGTTGGTAAGGATAGAAAATAGAGGGTCTCTAATGAGTTTTGGTGAAATCGGATTTTAATCTGAAGCCCTAAATTGAAAGTTATGTTTGTTTTAATTTTAGTGACTAAATTGAATAAATTGCAAAATATGTGAAATTTGGTATTTGTTTCTAATTTGACTGGAAATTGATAATGTGATATGTTTTGGATTATTTGTAGCCAACGGCAACACCGAATCATCGAGAGGGAAAGGAAAAGCAAAAATCGTTGACGAGTGACTCGCTAAATCTCGGTTCATACTTTTATTACTCGAGATAGAATTATTTGATTTTGTATGCATGCTTGTTGACTGGTGAGTTAATAGGATAAGTCCATTGCAATAATATGAAATGTTTTGATTGAATTTCTATGTTTGAGATTATATATATCGAAACAGAGACTAAATTGAATAGAATAGATAGTGGTGTGATTAATTTATACATGATAACTAATATGAAATTGAGTTGAAATATGCTATGTTACATGATAGATTATGATGAATTGTGAATATGGAATATGAATTGAATGTCAATACCCTATTGACTAGTCGGATCGAGTCAGATATAGTTGGCATGCCATAGGATTGGATTGTGTACAGGTTTATGCCCTTACTCTTCAGGATGCACTTTGTGTGATAGTATGCATTTTGTGTGCCAGGATGTGCTTTGAGCGCCAATATGCACGTTACGTGCCAATTTTCCTTACTCAATTATTTTGTGAATGCACTTCAATGCCAGTTTGGTGTGTTGGTTGGATGATCCGTGTATTCATCCGAGTCCATGTTGGGTTAACAGGGATCAATAATAATAAGTTTAATTTTTATATTGAAATAAACTACTATGATGATTGAAATTTTGAATGTATGCATATATGGATTTGAAATGGGAAGTATGCATCTTATTATGCAAAGCAAAAAGGAATCGAGCCCTAGAGACCAAAACGAATGTGAATGAGTTAGTAGACTCCAGAAATGGATTAACCGATAAGTAACGGAATAGATCACAATTGATTGATTTAATTAATTCATTGCTTATGTATGCAATTGAAAGGTGATTAGTAAAAGTGCAAAATTAGTGCAAAATTAATGATTATGTTGAAAGGTTAAGTAAACTTACTTACCTAATAGATTATACACATTTTCATATATATATATGAGCATATGCAAGTTTCATTTTGAGTTTCTATACTTTATGTTATGTTATTGGTACTAAATTGTAATATCTTGAATCATGAAAGTACCACTAGACCCTATTGCTCAGCGTACGATTTTTTTTCTCCGTGTGCAGGTTTAGGTATCTCTCAAAGCCCCGAGAATTGAAGCCAGTATCCAGACCACTACTTTCAACTCAACTAAGTTTATATAACTCTTCTCATTTTGTTCAAATGGCATATACCTAGGTTTTATTTGTTTCAAATGGTCATTTTGAGAATTAGTATTGTAAATAGTTGAAATGGTTAGTAATTATGCATGAAAGTGCTGTTGATGTTTTGGTAAATGGTTGTTAACAGGTTGAAATTAAGGTAAATGATCAATTGAAGCCTTAAAAGTATCCATGTATGCAATATATGTTAGTTGAACAATGCATGAAATCGGACTTTGTGGATAACAGGGCTCACATCGCAATGTAGGTTCCTCAACATCGTGATGAAGGCAAGACAGAGAATCATGTCGCGACGACGGACTCTCAAAGTCGCCACGAGAATCCCCGAAGTAGTGACATCAACTCAAAACTTTGAAAACTTTACAATTTGGTCTTAATCTGACCTCAGGTTAGCGAAAGAGTTTTCGTAAGCTCAATTGAGACCCAAAAATGATTTAATATTAATTTATACACATTTGATACTTGTGTTTAAATGTTTTAATACTCTTAAATCAAATTTAAATTATCATAGTTGCTCTAGCAACAAGTGTGACACCTTGTAATTCGGATCCGACGGTCGAGTCAGATATCGAGGTGTTACAAGTTTATTATATAAAGGTTCATTTAAGAATGTCACGCTTAATATGTTTTTAGCATTGATTATTGTATTAAATGTTTGTTTGAGTTGCTCCACCAACGAATGTGGCATCTTGCATCCAAATCCTCCAATTGGATCCGATGTAGAGTGTTACAAAAAATATTACCTATATATAATTTGGGAGCATAACTGTAATATGTAACTTTTGCACAGTAACATGAATTTCTAATTAGCACATCAATAATTAGAAATTAGTTGAGTAATTATACACATTTTACCCATACTTTATTTAATAATTGAAACCCAATAAGTCTTAGGGTGTCCTTGGTTGGGTGGAAAAGTGGAGGGATAGGAGGGGAGTGGAAAAGTGGAAAGAAAATGAATTTTGAATGTGTTTTGTAGGGAAGAAAAGTGAGGAAAGAAAATAGGAAGATTGATCAGTTTCCATCCTAATGCATAAAAATCAATCATTTCAAATTGGAATGATGAGAGGAGAGAAAATGAGAGAGAGTGGATGTTAGTTCAAAATTATGCATTTTCAAATGTTTTATTTTCTTTTCTTTCATTTTCAAGTGAAGTACACCTATGGAAAGAAAAATTATGTTCTCCATCCTCCTAGTTTTCTATCCCTTCAATTTTATATTTTTCCGATTTTCTTTCCACTCTACCAAACAAAGCCTTAATCATATTATATCACTTTTAATTTTAACTCAACTTTTCATTATAGTAAGCAACATATAATTATTACTTATATATGCATGTGCATAAAAAATCCAACACTTTTGAGAATAAAGTTAAGTTGTTGTGAAAGGGAATGGTGATGCTTTCCAAAATGGGAGTATTTGGAGCACCTACAAGCTGTATTTCGAAGACATTTTACTTAAAACATGTAGAAGCTAAGGCATTTTACACTTATGGGCATGTTGTATCATTTAATTTTGAGACATGCCCCAATTGTGATTATTGTATTATTTTTAAATCATATAAGGAAAGAGAAAGAGATGACAAGATTTGAATCCCTATCATTTGAGTGCTAGATGAAAACCTTAGCTGAGCCACTATTCCAATCAAGTCTTAGCGTGGTTATTATGATTAGTTTAAACCAGCATTGCAAATTATACAAACTTTGTGTACTGGTTCTTTTGGTCGAGGGCAGATGCAAAAGCCATTCTAGGTTGCAACGTATAATATCCAGAGGGCCGGTTGATTGTTTAGTGATGCCTTGGATAATTTGAGCAGTTTGTTTAAGAAAATTATTACATTACTCTGGATGATTTCTATGGCTTGGTTTCATTGACTGCTATTTTAAACTTGACAATGACCTAGATGCTTGGGACAATTTGGTTGCTCGGTCCTTTCAGTTCTGGGACCATTTTGGTTATGGTGTGACTGAGCTTGCATGCTTTACAATTAAGGCTCTTAAATAAATATCTACATCCGAGTGACTCATTTCTCAATAATTATATACACTGATTAATTTGAATTTAAACTTGATTCAACTTAATTTAATAATAAAAAATCAACAACCTGAACCTCTAAACCAAATCCCAAAAATAACATATAACTTAAAATGACAAAACTGAATGTCACCCAAAATAACGTGAATGGTATAACGTCCCAACCCAAAAAACCTTATCCAACAAACCCAAATGGTCTGAGTCAAACTAGAAATAATCCAATTCAAGTTTAAAATAATCGAACACTCCTAAAACTTGAGTTAAATAAGAGAGGTCATTTAATGTTGGAATAAACCAGGGAAGCTTGAGCCATCATTTTTACCATTTAAAAACCAGTTCTCCGATTTTAATTTCCGACTCTTTTCTGCCTAAATTTTGAAATACTTACCCTTCCCCCACATAACTTTCAAACAATCTAAAAATTCTCTTTTTCTTTTTTCTGGTAAAGCGCTAAAGTCTCTTTTCAAAGACTAACCAAAAAGAAAAATCTATACAATCCTCGAAAGCAAAAAGAAGAGTAATTACAGCGGCAAAAAATCTCCACTTAAAAAGAAAGTTATCCGTCTTACTTAATTATATCCTACCAGTAATTTCCCCACTTAATTTCATTCTCTTAGCACTCGGAGCTTCCAAGGTTCTCCCAGTTTGCCACTGTAATGACTTGTTATCATGCAGGTAGGGGCAATTGGACCCCTGACGACAACCCTTTGAACTGTTAAAAAACATGCACGGTTTTCGAAACTTGGTTTTCGATGCCACAGGTTTTAAGGTCTCTACAACTTTCAGGTTTTGGATGTGATTAATGTGACTTCCGGTTAGTGACATATTATGCCCTTTGTCTTCTTCCTTATCTCTGCCATGTTCCCTTATCAGGTTCTTAAAATAGTTAGTATCCTTCACAGCTTGCATGGCTGTTGAACTAATGGCTGGCTGCACAGGCATCATGCTAGGAGAAGGTTGTACCTGGTTCATTGTTGTGTAAGCATTACCATTTGCTGCCCTATGTCCAGTTATCATATCTATATTTGTACCGGTTAAGGGAACCGATGACTCTACTCTCATAGGCATGGAAATGGGAACTATGTCAGCCCAGGAAGCTGGTGTACTTGACACAGGTCGGAACTCTTTTACTAAGTGGTTCAAGTTTCTGTCAGCTGGCATTTGTGGTTTTGAGCAGGGTAAAGAAGTTATTCCCGTTTCTGGTTCTGAAGTGTGTACAGGTGTACTTACCACGTTGCCATTGGCAGCAGCAACTGAATGTCCATGATCGTGGATTAATTTCTCAACTATCTTTGGATCACTAAGGATTTTAACGAGCAAATCAGTGTCGACCAAACTTCCCTGCTCTTTGGTTTTCACGACTGCTGTTAAGGCAGCCAAAGTAGCTGTCATCACATCAGAGCTTACACCAGGTAACATGTCAGGCGCCCCAACAGCAGAACTAGGGCAATGTGGCATATTATGGGTTCCAGAGTTTGACAGACCTGGGTGCTTTAGCAATGCTACTGTCTCAAAGTTAGAGGGAGATTTTGCTTGTGCGGCAATGCCTGAAGGTACCTCTGCCTCCTCATCATCTTCAATTGGAGTTAGAGGAACAAGGGGAATTCGACTATCATCATAGCACTCAACTTCTACATTCAGGGAAACAGGACTGCAAATATGGGATGATTGAAATTCAGTCAGATAAAGATCAAAAGGAATTACTAAAGAAATTACTAAGGATGAAAACACACTTGGGAGGAATAACGGAGATGCGAGGATAAACTGCTTCAAGCACTCTCTTTTCTCGCAGTTTTTGAGCCTCCACTTCCTTGCTCTCTTCCCCAGCTGCAACTTGCCAGTTAAAATTCAGGGCAAACTGTTTAAATGTGACAAAAAGCAAAAAGTTAGATTTTAATGTGACACAGAAGATAAGATTAAAGGCTAATAGTCTTCCCCTCCAGTAGGGCACTAAAACTAGATGCAGAAAAAGAGATGTTTGGAAATGGATGAGAAAGAATCGATACATCTGCTTACCTTTGGAGGGCTTATCCATTGGATCCTAGGAATCTTAGCCAGATCATACTTCAATGCATTCGTGTAATGACAACCTTCAAACCCAGGGGGAAGGTCATTGACAGACATGCCACTGGGATGCGATGTCCATGACGCTTTTGCTTGAATAGTATCTTGACATTGACCACCAACCTTTGAGGGGCAATCCTCCCTCAGAAACAGCTTCACCTGAGACAGTACCCAATATTAGTCCACTTTAGCAGGTTAATAATTAAGAAATCATCTAAACATAAATAAACTTTATGCACTGGTTCTAGGTATCCCTAAGAAGGGAAACAAGAGAGGAAAACCTAAAAAGACAGATTAAAGACATGCTAACTAATTGCAGAACTCAACTGAAAGCAACATAATAGTTGGAATTTGCAGTTTCCAGGTAAATATAAGCTCAAAACTCAAAATTTTGCTCACCATTGATAAGAAATTAATGGCATAACAAATTCTACTGCGACAGGATCAATGCTACCCTGAACCAAAAACTATACTAGACATCCAAACAAACCTATCGAATGAAGTTCATGTTTCAGCCAATCAGTTACCTATGAAGTTATTTATGTCATCCTTGTTTAATTTCATCAACTTTCTTAACTACTTCCCCACTCAGGTACATAAATCTATAAAGGACTATCTTATAGCTCATTAGGCATCAATTCAAATTTATGGAGTGCCTACCACAAGAACTGTCATATTAAACGCAGAGTAGAATAGCAGTAGATTTCCAAACAAATATTAGCTACCAAAAACAATTCTTCTTGCACAAAATTAACCAGACAGAATCACTATTCATATCATTGAACTAGGTGCCTAAACTGTATAAACTTATACTAGCATCCACCCAACATGTCTGCCTTCCATACAGGCATGACAAGAATTAATGAAATGAACTTGCTTGCAGGATCCTAAAGCTGTATGATCAAGTAATTGTTTAAGAATCAACCTACCACACTATTTGCATATTTGAAGTAATCAAAGATAGTAACTACAGGGAACAAAATGAAACTAACAAAGTTGAAACTCCCTGGCATTTTGAATCACTGAAACATGACAGAATCAGCACTCAACTTAGGAATACATCACGAAATCATTGCATTTCCATATAACTTTTGAAGACAAATTGCATCTATCATATACCATATCTATAGCTGGCGTCGAACTAAACAATCAAGTCTAATGCAAGCAAAATCAATTTTCTTTAACAAAGTCAACCTCATTAGGCTCATTTTAATCACTGGTCAAAATTAGTTCTAGTCAACCAGTCCAGGAGCAAAACATCAGCTTCACCAAGCCCTGAATACTTCACTACTAAATTTTATACTTGACAAGAACTTAGATTATAAATACTTTACTACATATTTTCTTATGCCTAGATTATTTCAAAATACTTCACTATTTCATCAATGAAATAATGCGTGCTTAACAGTAACTTTTTATTAAGAAGTGAGCATAAGATATAAAAGTTTTATTTTTCACCATATCAAGAAGTTTTTTATATCACTATCATGCAATTTTTAAACATACCTTGTTCCTTTTAGAATTTCAGGAGGATAGAATCCAGCATAACCACTAAAGAATGAACACATAGCAAAATCTTTGGGTTTTTTTTTGTTTTTGTTTTTGTTTTTTTGGCCTCAAAATGGCAGTGCTTATTCAAAGCTGATGAAAAAGCTCTGCTTACTAATGCCAAAGTTCTTAAGAGTATATCATAATATAAAAATAAAGTTAAGATTATAAGACAAATAGGTTCCTTAAGCATCTAAATTAAGGGTAAAAAAATAGGAATATAATCGTATGATTCAAGATTTTCTGGATAATTTAAACATAGTTTTAATTATATATAATTACAATTAAATGTAATTTTGTTCTGGCTTTTGTCAAATGATTTTTAAGAGAAGCCCCAAATTCTTTTTCCAATTTTATTCCACTTTAACAAATTTTATCAAAACGATTTTTCTGGAATTCATTAATTATTCCTCTCTTTGTCATATACCATTCTTGTTTTAAGAATCAATTTAAATATTAACATTATTTTAAAACAAATGATAATTGATGGCCCTGGATGCTGCATCAGTATTTCCAAAATCAAAATTATTTTTAATCAGATTGTTAAAAGCTAACAACTTTGAATAATATTCCAGATTTCCAGTTAAAATAAATATAAACCGGTTGCAATTTTTATGAATGGAAAGGTAAAATCAAAGCTAAAAATATTATCAAGAATCAAATATCAATTTAAGATTTTTCTTTTTCTTTTAAAGATCTGTTGAAGAAAAGGCAATGAAACCAGTAATGATTGATCGAAGATATAATGACGGCGGCTATACCTGACAAAGATTAACACCTCGAGCCCAAGAAACCCTGTTCGATTTCCGCGATCGCTTCATTTTTTTTTATAAAAAATCTCAAACCAAATATCGATTCCTTTAACGCTTGAAAAATTATCCCTACTCTAAAGATTCGACAATCGTAGAAGATAAGAAAAAATCTTTCAAAGTTCAATCAGAAGTTCAATCAGATTAAGAACTTAATCCGATTATATATTTCAAAAACCCTTTGAACACCCAATAGCCAGTTATTGAAAACCCTAAAAAGAAGTAAATTTTTAGAGGAAAAATTATCTCGTTTCTGAG
>JABEZY010260206.1:0-11493 GCA_013467495.1 Gossypium gossypioides
ACCTTTTTCTTAATTAGTAAGTATATTAGTATTGACATGCCGTTTAATGTAATACTTTAGCACCGATTCACTTTTTCCGTTTACTGTAAAAAATTGAGATAAAATATTCATATAAAAAATAAATTAATCTAATTAAAACATATCATAAACAGTTTCAATATTATAAATTATATTCATTTATATATATTGAATAACAAATTTAAATAAAAGATCATGCTCACATGTTTTTTGGTTATTCATGATTATTGATAAATTATCTTTACTTTCTTTATATTCTACAGACTCATTTAAGCAATGCCTACATTTACTAAAATAATATATTCTAGGCAACACTAAAATTTAATTGTATAATGTACAATAGATATGAAGTTCTTCCTTCTTATTTTCCTTTTTCTCAGCATTTTTTTTGGTTGCATTTGCACACATGTCATTAGTATTTGAATAAACCCGGGATTTTAAAAAGAAAAAGTTTTGTAAAATAGGGGATTGTTGAAAGTTGAAACCTTAAAAATTGAAGATGAGTTGAGCAGCAAGCCTTGAATGCTGCTAATCTTCTCAAATTCATAAGACCTAATCATCACTTGTGTACATAAACAAATCCACGCTTTGAGTAAAAGAGCTCAGTGGTGCTAACATAATTTGAAAACAATACATAATCAAATCAAGCATGTAAACTAGTTATGAATTCATATATAAATAAATGTATATTTGTTACTACAAAACCAAATCGTTAGCGCTGACAGAAAATCAAATAGAGTGTAAATAAATAAAGCAATCACTATGTTGTGGAAGAACCACTGTCTTAGAAGCAAATTCACCCTGGTCGGTCTAATTGTGTAGTGGACGTTGCCCCCCAAGGTTAACATAGTACTTCAATATTCGTACACCCGAATAAAGAAGGTGGAACACAATTGATATTACTCTTTCCGAAATGAATCGAAACCGAAAAAACAAAAGCAATTGGTCGAAAATATGATCGGAAAATAAAATGGAAGAAAACCAGCAAAACTACACTAGGTTAATTCCCAGGATAGATTAAAGGGGTCAGACAATCCCACTTAAAACCCAATCTCTTAGACAGAATTTCCCTCTCGTGTAATTTTGCAGAACACCAGAATTTAAAGAACAGAAGGATGAGAAAAGTTGTTTTTCTCTTATTGTGTTATATGAAAAGTGAGGAGAATGACCTCCTATTTATATTATTTTCTGAACGGGAAAAACGATAAATTTACAGAGTCAGTTTCCTAAAAAATCTCAACAACCAAATTCTAATTCTGTCAAATTGTAACCATTTAGAAGCTAGATTCTGATTTTGTCAAATCATAATTGTTTAAATTTTTTTCCCAATTTCTTTGCATTATTAACATTCCCTCACTAATGCAAAGTAATTTTTGTAAACATGAAAAAAAAAGGTCAAATGTGAGAAGAGCAACGACAAAATTAGTTGCTTAAGCACTAGTATCTTGTAGATTTGAACTAGTAGTGAAACGAGTGATTTTTCTCTTTAACAAGTGAACGAATCTTTAACTTGTTAAGGTTGGGGTTAACTCATGACACACGACTAACTCAGATCCCATTGATGTTTCACGATAGATCAACAAGTTTTAGCCAATACACCTCGAGATGTTGGTAAGTGCTCTAGATGACTGCCAATGTCTTTCATAGACGGTGGCTAGTCCTTCACACTTACGTAGATGATTTCATCAAGTCTATCATAATATAGACCACCTGAATCAAGACTATGAAATCATTAAAAGCATTTATTAAGCTCATCCTCTCAAAATTTAAATTCAATGAATTCATCAAGTCCGTATCAATAAGACCACCTAAACTCTAGGATATGAACTCATTAAGAGTAATAAACTCAACCTCACATGTCGGTGAATTCTTCAAGTCCATCTTAATAGGACCACCCAAATCCAAGGATATGAATTCATTAAGAGTCAAAATTCAACCTTATACATGTACATTGTTCGCCATAGAGATAGGTAGAATGTACATTATGAGTCTTTCCATGGTTTCATTTGACCACATTGAACTTAGAGAACTAAGTTGGGTATCCACCATGAATTCCTCAACCACTAGCCTTTAATATCTATCCCCCTCAAGGAATTAAGAACGATTTTCCTACTTAACCCTTTGGTTAGTGGATCAGCTACGTTCCTTTCAGACCTCACGTACTCTAAAGCAAGTACTCCATTCTCCCATGGAGAAATCTCTACAAGTAGATTCATAAACGACTCGGCCTCTTACCTGTCTCAGTTAAGAGTTATAAACTTTGATTCCATCATAGAACGAGCAATACATGTCTGGTTAGTAGACTTCCAAGAAATAGTTGCTTCACCCAAAGTAAAGACATACCCACTTGTAAAGCTAACTTTATTAGTTACCCAGTTTGCATCACAACATCCCTCTAGGACTGCAAGGTATCCAAAAAAATTCCAACTTCCAAGTTATTGTACTTTAATTTCACTTAAGACCATTTGAGGAAAGCTCAACCTTGATAACATGCATAGTAATTTGTGGACCACTACACTCCCCCACTTACTATGTCGATGCCCTCAGCGACATTAAGCCACATTTTTAGTAACCTTGTTGCATTGAGTTGATATTTCAGTCTTGAGTCCATCTTGGGCCTTTAAGGCCTAAGGATATGATCCGTTCAACGCGCATCAAACATAGACTCGAACTTGATCTCATCTCAACCGTTGGTATAATCTTGC
Organism: Gossypium gossypioides; assembly: GCA_013467495.1. NCBI lineage: Eukaryota > Viridiplantae > Streptophyta > Magnoliopsida > Malvales > Malvaceae > Gossypium > Gossypium gossypioides. Next base: position 2,724 of record JABEZY010260206.1, read on the forward strand.
CTATCCTCATTCCTCCATCGAACACTCGAACTCAATGCCACAACACACAATCATCAGGTTACTGTTGGATCTGGTGCCGTAAGTGTAGTATTTTCTTTTAAGTACACTTGTAATTTTTTCGAACATATTGGTTAATAAAATTATTAATAAATTACATTAATGTACATTGTATTATTGTCCTCAAATGATTTTTGCATGCAAAGCAAAATAGAAGCAAATGTTGCTCATTGGTTGACTATTTTTTAAACTAATATTAAGCAGTATTATGTGGTCGGATTGTAGTACGGAAAGACAACTTGTATTAGTAGACGAACCTAAACATATCTTTAGTTTAATCGGAAATGAGAAAACTGGTTGAAAGGCTAATATGTCATCTATCAAGTCCAATTAGGGAGATGTTTTGTCTTGGGCATCGAGTGGATGACTCCCAAAAGATAGAGACATAGATGTGACTGACTGGATTGACAGTACATTGGACAGGACCCAAGCAGAATAAATCCTGAATCTATTTATAGATTTATTCGCTTGTGACATTTATAGTGTGGCATACCTAAATCCTGAGTGGATGACGGACTATGTATACATAGCTCGTACACATTGATGTAAGTAAAAGTTTGAGTTCAAATAGATAAGGAACCGAAAGTAGGTGCGTTGGGTGTACAACTTTTTTAGTATGTAGCATCATTTGCAATAGTGGAATTCACAGCCCAAAACATAGGTAAATGATATCCTCTCATTGACATTACATGGTTGATGAAAAGTAAACATGGTCACGAGTCGTCTGTCTTCGTGGTGGATGAATTGATCACTATTTGATAGTGATTGACTTTTCATGAAGGAATATGTAATGATTACCATGAGATAAAATAGGATCAAATTAGGAAAATGGATATTATCACAAAAAGATCAAGGCTATCCTATGAGGGTAACACACTTATGCAAGGTCATTGGACGAGCACTAAGTAGTTGATTTCGTAATGGCATGTCATTGAGGAGAGCTCAGTCACGATCCTATAATGGAATGACTTCGTGATTAAATGAGTTTTTAATTAATAGGCAAAAAGTCGAAACTTAATTATAAATCATTTGAACCTTAACTACATATGTCCAATCGATCTTTCCGCTAGCTCGTTAAAACCAGAAATGAATTACATGTTATGTTTGAATAGAAATGAACGGAATAAATAGGAAAAGAGAAATGTGAAATATTCAGGATTGATTACGATTTTCTCTTAAATAGAGAAATGGAATCATTTGGAAATGAATATAAGTTTCCAAAAATGAAAATGAAAATGGAAATGATCCATTTGCAATCCTATATATCGAAAGAATGAGTTTATATTATTGGATTGTTTTGAAGCCCGAAAAAGAAAATAAATCATTCGGTCATAGTGAACATGTTGAGTTGTGAAATATTGAATATATTTTCTCAAAATTTTACCAGGGGCAAATTTGTCAAAATTTTATCAGGGGTAAAATCGTCAAAATTTTTATGGGGTAAAATAGGGATGAGAAATTTGTTTTATGTATAAATATTAAATTTTATTTGGGGAAATACAAAAATTGAATCGGGTTGGATCACATTACAAAGTATTGGGTCAAAAAGGTCTAGGAAGTACTCGTAATTGGACCCAATGTGAGAGAGGCCCAAAACCTCTCGTGGACATGAAGGGTGCGGCAACCCTAATAGGAATACTAGGGTACACCATCCACCTTAGTCCTATTCTAAGTAGGATATTATTTTCTATTTTAAATAAACCACTACAACTCAACAAGGGTTCTACCTTCTCTTCCTATAAATAGATGACACCGGTAGCGCTATTAATACAACTTTAAAAGATTGTTATTCTGCAAAAAAAAATAGAGAATTTATTCTCAACAATTACATGTATTTTTTTCAAAATAACAATTCTACCTATTTCTATTAAGAAGAGAGAATTTTTGTTTTCACCCTAAAAGAAGAGAACTTTTTCTAGGTTTGTATTTTGATTCAATTGGTTCGAGCCCACACTCGAAGAAATTCATGGTACGAATAGCAAAGAAGATCATTTAGTTAAAATCTGGGAATAACAAACGTCCGCTAGACTGAAAACACAGGTATGAATTCTATTAAGGTTTATTGCTATAAATATTACAAATCAGGTCAATTTTCAAAATTTTAATTTTTCACTATGCAAGAAAACGATTTTCAAACCGTGATTTTTCCAATAATTAGAATTAGAACACTAGGTTATGGTATGTTTATGGTGTAAATCAAAACTGAATCTCTCTCTTCATCTTGTTTGATTAATTTTGATAAGATGTGACATTCTTATAATTATTCGCATGTTTAGGGGAATGTATGTGAACGAATGAAATATTATATATTTGTTATATAATTATTATTTTTGCCAAGGTTGTAGTTATTAGGAAATAAATCATGGACTATCATCTCTACGTAAGATTATTTTTTCGAAAAGGAGTCTATGACAAGGGGAAGATGGAGCGATGGCAGTCAAAGGCATAAGGAATGCCTTGTGGCGAAAAAATATGTAATTTTTTTTCATTTATTTTCTAGAATCGAACCATGGAAGCCTTAGCTGGAAATTTATTTCATTACTCATCTCTTTATATATCTATTTAATAATTTTTTTTATGATATAATTGTGATATACATGTATGAGATGATCCACAATTGATCTATTAAAGATAAGAAGTGTGATAATGAAAAAATACACGTGTTATATTGTTTCATTCACTTCTTTAGGTTATTCGATTACTGTGAGAAGTGTGTTAATGAGAAGGTGCATGTCTAGAATTGGATCTGGTAAGGAAAGACATGATTTTTAAGTGGTCAAATATGATTCACTTCCCTTTCTTGGGAACCTACCTGGTGCACAGTTCACACTCACTTATTCGATTTTTCCCTTAAAAGAAAAACTATGAAGAACCAAAATTGTCTGATTGACGTAGCATGTCATGCATATATGAGATAAGCATGCCATATATTTTAGGAAAGAATGTCACATGTACTTGTCATGCATATATTGATCATACATGATTGAAACCGAAAATTATAAAAACCCTGCATGTTTTTAAAAATATTGAGTGGGAAAAGGTCCTTAAACAAGACCTACGACCTCTATCAATGGTCTCTTATGATGGCATGACAAGTGCACTACCCTACGGTAGAATTGCTATATGGATTTTAGGAGATTTCCTGAAAGCAAGAAGAATTCTCTTGTGATCAAATGATAATTGGATTGATCTTTTTGGTAGGCATTATCATGCGATAGGTCAAGAAATTCTATCTTCAAAAGAAGACAAATAGTCAAAGCATGTTACTCGATGAGATTGTCTCACGATGACTCATTTTTGGTGCATGATGCAAGTTGATGGTTATACATTCAAGATCTTCTAGTTAAGTAACTCATCATAAAGCTCTACTTAAGTTAGAATGATGGTCAAATGTTACACGATTAATAGTTCGTGTGAATGCCTAAAGAATTAGATCCATGTACTAATTGGATGGAAAATCATGATCTTACTAATTAATCATGATAACCACATGGTGGCTTGATTCAATGGGTCTAGCAATTATTGTTGCAACATTATACCAATATTTTCAAGGTTTAATGTAAAACGCATGCATCATCTTAATGTATATAGTAATGTTGCAAAACATTTTCAAACATTTGCTTAATACAAAGATATTAATATATGAATGTTTTTATTTTTAGTTTGAAAATGACACCAACTCCTTTGTTAAATATACTCAATGAAAATAAACTGAATGGAAACAACTATAAGGAATAGAAAAGGAACCTGATAATTATCCTGAGCTGTAAGAAACTTAAAACGGTTCTTGATATTAAGTGCCTTCTGGCCACTCAAGCTAAGGCTAAAAAAGGCTGGGAAGAATCCGATGAGTTAACTCGTTGCTATATGCTGGAAAGCCTAACCAGCAATCCGTATAAGCAACTGGAGAGGTGTAAGACTGCTAAAGCAATTCTAGATAAACTAGAAGATATGTTCAGAGGCCAAGCTATCTTGGCTCAATAGTCTACTATAATTAGCTTAATGAATGCCTAGAAAAAGCCTGACACTCTGGTCAAAAACCATATGATCACTCTTATGGGTTACTTTGCCGAAGCTGCGGACAATGAGGCCAATTTGGACCAAAACACCCAAATAGATATGGTGTTCAAAAGCTTGTCCAAGGATTTTGTTGGTTTTCGAGCTGTATATAACCTTGACAACAAAAACCTGATGCTTACACAAATCATGAAGGAGTTACAATCCTATAAGTTGATGTTGAACGACGGTCAGCCTATTCAAAGAGTAGATATGAATATAGTCATCGTTTCTTCCTCAAAAGGGAAAGGAAAGTGCACTAAGAAAAGCAATGCTAAGGTCTCTAGGCCACCACAAGTGGAAAGAAAAATAACCAGAAAACCAAAAGACTTATCCAAGTATAAATGATTCTTGTACAATAAGAAATGGCACTTCAAGGCAAATTATAAAGAGTGGAAAGAATACCTAGCTACCAAAGGAAAATGTATGGAACTATTGATGATAAAAGCTTGTTTAGTGGAAGACTCAATAGACCACTAGGTCATTGATTTGGGAGCCACTAATCATGTATGTGTTTCTCTGCAAGGCCTTGAAGAGACGAAAGATCTTAGAGATAAAAGCTTATCGTTGCAGACCTAGAACGGGACAAGTGTGGTAGTTGAACCAATGAGAGATCTACATGTTTATTTTGATAATTTTAGGAAGATTATTTTAAAAGATGTTTTCTATGTACTAAGTTTCAAAAGAAACTTAATTTCTGTTGCATGTTTATATAAAGATGGCTTGAACGTGACTTTTAATAATGGAATTGCAATATTTAGAAACCACAATCTTATCTGTAATGGATGGATGTCAAATAATCTTTATTTTATCAAACCAAAGATATACACACTGCTTGAGACTGAAATATCGAATAAAATACTCAAAACTTATCATTCTAATGAGGCATACCTTTGGTATTTGAGACTTGGTAATATTAACCGAGAAAGAATCACTAGACTTGTGAAAGACAGCATCTTAAGTTCGCTTAAAGAAGTTGATCTTCCACAATGTGAATCTTGCTTGGAAGGTAAAATGACTAAGTGATCTTTTAATGCAAAAAGAATGAGGGTTGGAAAACCCCTAAAACTTGTACACACTAACGTATGTGGCTCCATGAGAGTTAGTGCAAGAGGTGGTTACAAGTACTATGTAACCTTTATTGATGATTATTCCATATATTAACTTTGATAAATTCAAAAAGTTTTATGCGGAAGTGGAGAAACAATTAGGTTTACCCATAAAGACACTTCAATTTAATCAAGGTGGGAATATTTATTAGTTCTTAGGGTATCTCATAGAAAATAAGATTCTATCTCAAATAACTGCATCAGGCACTCTACAACAGAATGGCATGACAGAGAGAAGAAATCAAATTTTGTTAGACATGGTAAAGTTATTCGAAGCTGTCAATCTCTTTTTTGGGGATATGTTGTACAAATGACTTACTATATTTTGAATGATATGTCAAATAATACGGCATCGAAAATCATATACGAATTGTGGCATGGCAGGAAGCCAAATCTTAATCATTTTAGGATTTAGGGATACTTGCCACACATATTGGATAAAGATGGGAGGAAGTTAAACTCACAGTACATGTTTGTAGTATATCCAAAAGAACAAAAGGTGATTTTTTTTATAACCCGAAAGAGTAAACCGTTATAGTCTCAACTCATGTTACTTTCCTTGAAAAAAGTTACATGAATGACTTCAAACATTGGAATAAAGAGGTACTCGAGGAGCTTTCGAGAAATTTACAGAACCCTACAAAAACGCTTCCAAAACCAACTCCTAATAATAGACCTGTAAACAATCAGCAGCATAGGGAGCCTCGTCGAAGTGGGAGGGTCTATGTAATCCCCTAAACCCGACCTAAACGTTATGGTCAAATCTCGAAGATCACATTGGCCATATGGCAACGTAAATGCAGAATTTTTTAGAAATCAATGCATAGCTTTTAGAAAACATTCCTACCCATCTTCGTTACACACCATAAAAGAGTTATCCCAGAATTCATCCATCCAATAACACACCAATATTATAGACGAGTTAGATTTGATGTTTTCTTAATTTACAATTTCATACTTAAGTAATTAATTTCTAAACACAGTGTTCGTCATAAGCATTAACATGAAATAATAAAACTGCAAACTTATATAGAGTTTGCCACGGTGGCTGCAAAGCAACAGGGATCTCGATCTGTGCAAAGTGCGAACCTTAACTTTTGGCGAACTGGTACTTGCAAACCCATAATAAATTATGTTAAACAAAATAGGAGAAACCCTGTGGACCAAGTTCGCAGAATTTAATAATGTAGGGGTAGTTCGTAAAACTTACCTTGTTTAATGAGTCTTACTCTGCGAAGACTTAGAATGTGCGAGCTAAGCAAGGATGCAAACCCCAATGTCAAATAGTTGAACAGTTGTATATTGTCTTGTGAACTTAAGGTACGTTAGTTCCTAATTCCTTTCTTCAAATATTTATGACTTTAAGAAAAGAGTAAGTTAAGTCCTTGCAAGAGAAGTAGGTTCGCATGTTATTACCACTGCAAATCATGAAGCAAGCAAATTGAGTTCGCGAGCTTGTGTTTTCTTAAACCTGTACATGCTTTATTTTAACTTGTGGTTTGTTGGAGGTTAGGTTGGGGGTTAATAGAGAGACACTTAGGTGGCTAACGTGACGCTCCATAGCCCAGGTTCGGAGACCATACAAGGTATGGGGTGTTACAGACCTCCGACCCATCTCGACTCAATCTCACTAGGCCTTCCAAGCCCATCTTGATCGCAATGGCCCACTGGCCAACATAGATGGATCTTACAACTGTTCCAACGCTACTTAGGCACACTCTTGCACTACTAAGGTGCCCTCAAACTGATTGCCTCAATTGGACACTCCACTTGCTCCAACGATCCTCAAGTGTACTCTAGCACGTTGCCTATAGGAGCCTTTATTGATTCCAACAACGGGAAATGGAAACGATTCTCATGTTTAAACAGTAGCATAATTTTCTTCTAAATTGTTGGAAACATACTATTGCAAAACAAAACTTTTGGCATTTACAAAAAACCAAGCTGAGTGTAAATAAATCAATCAATCACTGTGTCACGGAAAAACCATCGCCTTAGAAGCTAATTTGCCTTGACTCGTGTAATCGTGTAGTGGACAAAACCCTCCCAAGTTAACACATTACTTTAATATTCGTACACCTGAATAAAAAAAAGGTGAAACATAATTGATATTGCTCTTCTTGAAAGGAATCGAAACTGAAAAAACAAAAACAGTTGGTCGAAAATCTGATCGAAAAATAAACTGGAAGAAAATCGGTGAAACCACACTAGGTTCAATTCCTAGGAAAGATTGGAGGGGTCATAAATGGTCCCTTTTAAAACCCAATATCCTAGACAAATTTTCCCTCTCGTGTAATTTTCCTCTTATTTATATTATTTTCTGAAGGAGCAAAATGTTAAATTTGCATAGTCAATTTCCTAAAAAATCTCAACAGCCAGATTCTGATTTTGTCGAATTGTAACTGTTTAAAAAATAAATTCTAATTTTATCAAATCGTAACCGTTAAATTTTTTTTTTCCAATTTCTTTACATTACCAATAATATGAGATATCATTGTCTGAAATTCATTACTTAATACTTTCTTATGGAATTTGTTTTCGGTTTAAGTTCGGTATATGAACATAACAATATGCCTCCCTAAGAACAAAGCGTATTCCTCTGAACCGAATTTCTCCCATATTGGCATCAGTTAAACAACACAGCTTGCTTTCTCTCTATCAACTTCCAAAAATGACGACTCACAAAAACTTCAAACGCTTTCAACACCCAAAATTTCGGGGAATGAATGCCAGCGAAAGAATGAAAATCTGCATGGAAAAGAAACAACGTTCACAAGGCTCAAGGAGATGTTCCTCACCTCTCAACAATAGCAGGCTCTTTAACACCTTCTCTCAATTGGTCTTTCCCAAGACCCTCTTCAATTGGCCCTGAAAGAGTTAGAACAGAAGGAAAGGTTGAGAAGCCTCAATCAAGCCAAGATCGAGGAATCCCTCAACTCGAGCAAACATCCTAGATATCGACCATATCACTCTCGATTTGGGTATAAGTCGAATTCCAGCTTTGATATATCCAACTCCGATGAACTCACCTCCTACATGGCTTATCCGAGTTCCAGAATACTAACTTGCACTTAAAGCTTTAGAGTTCCACATTTTCTATCTCTCCAAAATAATAACTAGTGCGGAAGTGCATTTTCTTCTATATCTATAAATTTTTCGACTACTTCTCCGGTGTTGAATATTTCTTGTTTTTGTTACTCAACCAAAGTAGTCCATTCAAGTACGGCTGATAATACTAATCTCAACCAAGGAATGACTATTAGCAACAAGGAAATACCCATTGAAGAGATTGATAAAAAAAAATTACATTTATAATATTTTATTTGTTTTTTGCACAAATACTTTATTTTCTGACCTGAACACATATTGGTAGAAAACTATTTTACAAATAGAGTTAGGTATTTGAACTTAAAAATTAAAAAAATTAAAGTTCCAAGTCTATATTTAAAGAAAAGAATTTAATTACCTATATAGAAAACGAGTATAATTTAAAAATTAAAATATTAATAAAATCGAAATATTAAAATCAAACTAAAAAAATTCTATTT
>JABEZY010260570.1:523-16457 GCA_013467495.1 Gossypium gossypioides
TTGGTGGTGAATTCTTGAAAGCAAAAGAAAAAAAAATAAGGGGTGATGATGACCATGGAGGGAATGATGGATCAAGCAGTGTTGGATGATATAATACGAAGGTTATTGGAAGGGAAAGGAGGCAAACAGGTCCAACTTTCTGAAGGAGAGATCCGTCAACTTTGTATTAATGCTCGTCAAATCTTCATTTCTGAGCCTAATCTGCTTCAGATTAAAGCTCCCATTAGAATCTGTGGTTTGCTTTCTTCTCTCTATTTTACTATTCAAAATGCATCCATTTTTAAGCCAAAATTTGGGTTTATTTTTGTTTTCTCATTTAAATTGTATGGTTTATGGGAATTGGATAAGAATCCCAATGTTGGGGAACTTAAATTTTTATGGTTTCTATGCCAAGTTTTGTTTCCATTCAATTTGGTTGAAGAAATTAGAGAATGTTGATTATCTAGCAATTGAGTCCATTTTTTTCCTAGAATTTTATGCTGTGTGAGATAAAAAAGAGTTAAATTATAAATTTTTTGATGTTAGTATTTATATAATTTTTGGGTTGGTCCTCTCAAAGGATACTCAATTATAGTTCAAATTTTAAATTGATTCTTGAACTTCAAAACATTTTAAATTGAGTATTCAATATATCAGTATTGTATGAATCAGGTTTTTCCTTTAGCTTAGCGTCAATTTATGTGTTAAATATCAATTTAGATCTTAAGTGGAATAAGTTTAAAGCACATGAATCAAACTATAAACACGTGTGCATACCAAATGGACAACTTGAATCTAACATGTTAAAAAAACAAATAATATCAATCTTTCTTAACACGTTAGATCAAGCTATTCAGGTAGCAACTATACTTACGTTTATAATTTGATTCATGTGTTTGGAAATCAAATTTGAGGCATTTGACTCCTAAGCTAATGGCTAGGTTGAAAGAAAGATCTGTTTGATACAATATTGATACTTTGAAGACTCAATTAGAATGTTGTTAAATCCATGTAAACGGTAAAAAGACTTCTCCAGTCTCTCTCAATTTCGATATTGAGCAAATTGGTCCTTCCAGTCTCTCTCAATGTCGATATTGAGCAAATTGGTCCTTGTCAAAAAAAATAGAGCAATTTAATCCCTGTCAATTTCGAAATTGAGCAACTAAGGACAATTAATCACAACGTTAATGTTTTTCATCAATTTTACATAAATTTGACTGGTATTATAACAAATTTAGCTCTCATAATTTACACATTCTATCAATTTGATCATAATTTAACAAATTTTGCCCGCAATGATTTTGTAAATGTGTAAATGTTGAGGTTAAACTTATTGATTTTTTTAGAATCAAGACCAACTTAAAAAATATATATGTAAACATTGAGGGATAAATTTTTTATTATACCAATCAAAATTATACACAATTGTTGAAAGACATTAACACCGTGATTAATTGTCCTTAATTGCTCAATTTCAAAATTGACAAAGATTAAATTGCTCCAATTTTTTTTAATTTTCTTAATTTTGAAATTGAGAGGAACTTGAGAGGTCTTTTTACCAATATAAACCATAGCTCGAGAGAGTATACGGTGAAATTAACCTTATATCTTGGCAGTTCTAATAATGTGGGAAACTCTTAACAATGTAAGAATTGAGTTGAATTCTTTTTACCAATGGAAATTTCTAATATTGTAAGTCATATTTATAGGTGATATACATGGACAATACCAAGATCTGTTGAGGGTATTCGAATACGGTGGGTATCCCCCGGATGCGAACTATTTATTCCTTGGGGACTATGTGGATCGAGGCAAGCAAAGTTTGGAGACAATATGTTTGCTTTTAGCCTATAAAATAAGATACCCCGACAGGATTTTTCTCTTGAGAGGGAACCATGAAGATGCAAAGGTGAATCGGATTTATGGGTTTTATGATGAGTGTAAAAGGAGATTTAACGTTAGTCTTTGGAAACTTTTTACCAACTGCTTTAACAATTTGCCTGTGGCTGCACTCATTGATGAGAAGGTACTTTGTATGCATGGAGGGTTGTCTCCTGATTTGGAAAATGTGAATCAGATCAAGGAAATCGAGAGGCCGACCGAAGTGCCCGACGGTGGACTTCTCTGTGATCTTCTTTGGTCCGATCCTAATCCCAACGTCGAGGGTTGGGCTGACAGTGATCGAGGCATTTCATGCACCTTTGGAGCCGATGTTGTTGCCAAGTTTTTGGAGAAGAATGACCTTGACCTCATTTGTCGAGGTCATCAAGTAAGTGATTTCTTTCTTTTCGTTGCAAAGAAGGTTCTAATGGCTTGAGGATAAAGGAAGGGATTGCAAATATTAAGATTTGAATTTCAGCATCATATTGGTCTAAGCTAGCTTATAGATCAAGTAAGCCAGTTTTCTTATTTGGCACAAAGAATGCTATAAGATCAGTTGGTTTATACAATCAGTTTTAAGAGGTGACATCCAATAAGTTTGGAGTTCGAATTTCAATTTTAATGGATCTAAGTTAACTTTTAGACCAAGTAAGCCAATTTCCTTATAGACCAAGTTTTAAAGGTGGTAACAGCTCCAAGACAAAGGGACAAAGGAAGAAACTGCGTATATTGAGATTCAAAATCCAAATTTATTGGATGTCACCTCTTAAAACTTATCGAATAAATTAATTAAGTTAACCTCTGTTACTTGAACTCGAGTGTGAATATTGGATATAGATACATTCTTTATATGGGTATATTGAACATTTTCCTAAGTTTCTCAATGCATTTGGAGGGTCGTATCCCCATACTTATGTCTACATATACTATTAAGAAAATAGTGTCAGTTAAAATTTTTCGGGTTCAGATTAATCTAAAGTTTTTGAAATGCAGGTTGTGGAGGATGGGTATGAGTTTTTTGCTAATAGAAAATTAGTAACAATATTTTCGGCCCCAAACTATGGTGGAGACTTTGACAATGCTGGCGCTCTATTGAGTATTGACGAAGCTCTTGTTTGCTCCTTTGAGATATTGAAACCAGCAGCACCAGGTGGAAATAAGGTTCCTCTAAAGAAGGTATGCACACTATCGGTTTTCGAACTCAAATTCGGCTCCATCATTGTCGAGTTGAGCACAAATAATCAAGTCTCACCTTTTATTTAGTGACTGACCTTTCAATTTTTTTATCTTGAATTGAATTCAGATCAAATTTTGAACTTTGAATTTCGAATCGAACTCCAACTTCTAACAATTTGAACTTTCTATGTTAACAGCCACAGAAGATCGGCACGACCTGATGAAGCAGTTTCCGGAGGTGGTGTCGTTGTTCAGCACAAATACGAAATACCGACAAGCTCGATCGGAACACTGAGTTTCAGTTTCCTGTACACCAAATGGACTGAACAAGGAAACCTTAAGTGAGATTGATTTTTTTTTTATTTTCTGATTATTTAATCTTCCTTGTATCTGTACGTCGACTATTAACTTTTTTTTCTGGCTCTTTTTAGGAATTTTTTTTTTATTGAATTGCCCGGGAACTCAAAATGTTCTTCAGTGGGTTAATTTATAGGCTAAATGATAAATATGTGTCTCAAAAATGGTGTTTCAATATTGAATGAATTACTAATTGGCTGTTAGATGAATTATTTTCTGGTAATGCTGGATATAAATATATAAAATATGTTAAAAATTTATATACACAAATTGTTGATTTGTCTAATGTTATATGAATCTTAAACATGATTATGACATGAAAAAAAATACTAGAATAGAAAATACAAAATATGTTTAAAAGAAGCGTGGTTTTGTTGATGAATGGCGGATTCGTTTGAGAGAAATCTGTGAAGTGTCGAGAGTCGAGAGTGGACAAACCCTTCCAACAAGTCCCTCGTCACATTCCATTCTTCAAGACTAAAAGCTAGCCTCATTAGGTTTAACTATCCTAAAGCTTGTCTCATCAAGCTCATCCATCACATTCCCTCCTTCTAGGCAAACGCTCGCCTGATTAAGTTCGTCTATCCCCGGAGCCTCTTCAAGAAAACGGCTTGTCTCATAACTCACTCCCTCAAGGCTACCGCTCAGCTCATCAGGCTTGCCTATATATTCCCTTTCTCAAGGCTAAGGCTTGCCTATCTTAATTGCAACACTAGTTCCAACAACATTTTCATGAGTAGGAAAAACAACACTAGTTCCAACAAGTTTGAAGACGAAAAAAACATGAATTACAAGCTCTCCACATACATGTAGCAAAATGCTCTACGTATGTACATACACACATATATATATTATAATTTATAGATTCTGAACACCATTGACACATTAAAAATATATCTAAAAAGAGAAAAACGCAAACCCAGCTTTGAGGTTCATTTGCAGGCGAGAGGGCTCACATCCCACACGTCCTATGGAGGATGAGGGCCACTTGCTCCAACCACCCCGGCCTTCTCCGAGGCATCTGATATTGATCCTCTCCGAAACCGATACGACTCTTTGCTACCTAAACAAAACATTTCATCCACGTTAACAACTTCATATATCCAATTATCAACTGATTTAAGTATCCATTGTTAAAGGCAAGTATCCACTTTGGAGTGTCACACTTCATCAACGGTAAAGGTATTGCTTTTGGAACATTTATGCTCGGTTATAATTTCGATTTTTTGTCTTTCTACTCCAAAGCTAACCAAGTGATAGTGTTCTTACTCACTGATACTTTTTAGGGGCATGAAGTCGAACCACACTAAGGCCAAAATGATGAAACATTTCCTTGGTGGAATCTAAGCACTCCTGCCAAACCCCATGAACCTTTTTAGGCTCTGCTAGGATTGAAGAGACAAAAACACAAGACTAGAATCAAGCATAAGTACCTTGGGAACAATACTTCTATTATTGAGGAAGTGAGATATTTGAAAACAGATACTCGCCCTCAATAATCTTAATAAACGGCAAAAGCAACTCTAATGAAATTAAAACAATAGTGACAAATTTAAAACTTGTGCTTAATGATGTCAACAAAAATATGCTTGAAGTCCCTATACTTTTACTATATTTGAAATTATCAGGTTCAGACAAAAACTAATAATAATGATTTATGTCCTAAATATATAAAAACGAGATAAATTTTAAAATTATACATAAACTTTGATTCAATGTGTAATTTGATACATGAACTTTGATTTGTTGCAACTACACAAAATTTTTTTTTTTTGTGGTTTGAAATTTCATTTTGATTTAATTATACATATTTAAAGAAATAAATACATCAAATTATTTTTATATTAGATAAATATAATTATTTGTGTATGTAATATATAAATATAAAATGATATCATATCAATAATTGTATTAATAATTTGTGGGAATTGAATCAAATAAAAAAATCGTATATAAAATTACACATTAAATCTAAATTCATAGAATTACGCAACTCAAACACAAATTATAATAATGATTTTAATTGGCATCCATTATCCATTGAGGAAAATGGTACAAATCCATTAAAAGGACATATTTACCCTCCTAAAGTCCACCAATCGGACAAAAAGTTAAAAATATTATCATTTAACCAAGGGAGAAAAGCTCATATAAGACAGTTTCTAAAAATGAGGCAACTGGCTTACTAGCTCAGTTGGTTGTAGCTTCATGCTACTAACATGAAGTTCGCAGGTTGGAATCCTGCAGACCAATTAACTTATTATTATTAATTACTATTTTTACCTTAGGCTCTTTTATATCACAAAAGACAGATGAACAAGTTTCTTGTCTATCCTCTTTGACAAATCTTGGTCTTAGCAGTAACAATTTCAACAGCACACCGGCGTCTCTTACTCCACTCTCCAAGCTTGAATGTCTTGTATTGTCAAATTGCGGCCTGTCAACTCATTTTGTAACTCCAATATATTTCAAATTTTGAATGAAAATTGATGAGAATGTTCAGTTATCATGTGTGCAAAGTTTCATTCTACGAGATCTTTGGTTTTCATCTGAATTTGGTTCATTTTTGCTACTTTTGTTTTTGTTTTTGTTGCTGCCAATATTCCAACAAATGGTAATCAGAGCTTGTTATCTTTGAGGGCCTCTGTTATTGGTTGTGTTTTTCTGTCAAAACAAACTTGGAAAAGAAAGAAATCGAGGCTGTCAAATTTGTTTCAGCAGTATGAGTTTCACACCACCTCCACCACCTGTGTTCACTAGAGAGAACTATCACATTTGGGTAGTTAAAATGAAAACATACCTTCAGGCGCACGACTTATGGAATGTGATTGAAAATGACATCGAACCACCTCCATTGAGGGCCAATCCCACCATTGCTCAGATGAGGCAACACAGTGAAGAGTGCTCCAAGAAGCATAAGCAATGTCCTGCTTGCAGAATGGAGTATCAGATGTAATCTTCACCAGGATAATGGCCTATGACTCACCTAAACAGGCATGGGAGAAGCTGCAGGAGGAGTTCATGGGGTCAGATAAAACAAGGCAACAACAAGTGATCAATCTCAGGAGAGACTTTGAGAATCTGAATATGACAGAGTCAGAGACTATCAAGCAGTACTTAGACAGGATAATGGCCACTGTCAACAGCATAAGGCTCCTTGGAGTGGACTTCAGTGAGAGCAAAGTTGTTGAAAAAGTCATTACCACTTTCCCTGAGAAATTCGAGTGAAAGATTTCATCACTTAAGGACTCGAGGGATTTGTCAACTATTTCTTTATTTGAGCTGATAAACTCCTTGTATGCACTTGAGCAAAGGAGAGAAAATAGGCAGGAAGAACATCCTGAAGGTGCTTTTCAAGCTAAGGCCAATGAAGGCTCAAGTTCAAGTTAAAAAGGAAAGAAGTCTTAGCTCAACAGAAAGGAGAAACCAAGGAAAGATGCAGGTAAAAGAGTGTTTCCACCATGCACTCACTGCAAGAAAACCACACATTCAGAAAGGTACTGTTGGTATAGGCCAGACATTCAGTGCAGAAACTGCAAACACTTTGGCCATGTTGAGAAGGTGTGTAGAAGCAAAGAAAAGGAACCTACTCAGCAGCAAGCTCGACCTGCTGAGGACCTTCAAGCTCAGGAGGAGCATGTTTTTACAGCCTCCTGCTTTGCTAGCACAAGCAATTTTAGATGTGATTGGCTAGTGGATAGTGGCTGCTCACATCACATGGCAACTTATGAGAAGCTGTTCAAGGACCTTGACAAAACTTTTGCCTCAAAGATCAGAATTGGAGATGGGAAGCTGATTGAAGCCAAAGGCAAAGGCAATGTGATGATCAGCACTTGTTCAGGTAACAAAGTTATTTCTGATGTGCTTTTTGTGCCTGACATAGACCAGAACCTACTTAGTGTTGGTCAATTAGTGGAAAAAGGATACACTCTGGTCTTTAGAGATGGTTCTTGCATTGTTGAAGACTCATTTGGTTAGGAACTAGTTACAGTAGCTATGACTAATAGATGTTTCATGCTTGATGTGAGTCAAATTGAGAAAAAGGCCTACACCAGTCTTGCTGATAGCACTGATCTTTGGCATAGGAGATTAGGTCATGCCAATTTTAGGTCACTTGATCTGTTGCACAGACTGAACTTAGTTGAGGACATGTCCAAGGTTGAAATCAGTGATACTGTCTGTGAAGTTTGTTAGCTTGGTAAGCAGGCTAGATTGCCTTTTCCATCTAACAGTGCATGGAGAGCTAGAGGAAAGCTCAAATTGGTACATTCTGATGTTTGTGGACCAATGAAGACTCCTTCATTGAATGACAGCAAGTATTTTGTCTTGTTCATTGATGATTTGACCAAATTCTGTTGGGTTTATTTCTTAAGGCAGAAGTCAGAGGTGTTTGAAGTATTCAGCAAGTTTAAAGCTTTGGTTGAAAACCAAACTGGTTGTAAGATTAAAGCCTTGAGAACTGATAATGGTACTGAGTATGTGTCTGACAGGTTTCAGAAGCTATGTGAGCAAGCTGGGATTCATCACCAACTAACTACAGTCTATACTCCTCAACAAAATAGAGTATGTGAGCGAAAGAACAGAACTGTGCTTGATATGGCCAGATGTTTGTTGTTCCAGAGCAAGCTGCCAAGCAAATTTTGGGCTGAGGCAGTCAATACCTCAGTGTATTTGCTCAACAGGTTGCCAACTCATGCTGTCAAGGACAAGGCTTCTTTTGAAGCATGGCATGGACTTAAGCCAGTTGTGTCACACTTAAAAGTGTTTGGCTGTGTCTGTTATGCCCACATTCCAGTAGAAAAGAGGACTAAGCTTGAAAACAGGGCTGTTCCAAGTATCTTTGTTGGCTATAGCAATACCAAGAAGGGCTATAGGGTGTATGATCCCTCAACAAAGAAAATTCTAGTGAGTAGGGATGCAATATTCGATGAGGAGAAGGTTTGGAGCTGGAATAGTGCTAAAGCAGGCTTGACTGAATAGGGTCAGCTAGACTTTGTTATTGAACCTGCAGAAGAAGAACCAAATAATGAAGCAGTTGATGATGCTCCTGTGAAAGGCACCAAAACCATTGCTGACATATACCAAAGGTGTAATGTGGTAATAGTTGAGCCATCTGACTTTGAGGAAGCTGTCAGAGACAAGCACTGGAAGAAGGCTATGGAAGCAGAATTGGAGATGATCCACAAGAATGACACTTGTGAACTGGTGAGCAAACCTGATCACAAGAAGGTCATTGGTGTTAAATAGGTGTTTAGAGCCAAGTACAATGCTGATGGCTCATTAAACAAGCATAAGGCAGGCTTGTGGTGAAAGGCTATAGTCAGCAGTATGGGATCGATTTTATGGAGACATTTGCTCCAGTTGCAAGGCTGGACACCATCAAACTTTTGTTTGCTTTGACTGCTCAGAAACAATGGAAGGTTCACCAATTGGATGTCAAGCCAGCATTTCTGAATGGTTTTCTTAAGGAGGAGATTTTCATTGAGCAACCTGATGGATTTAAAGTTGTAGGAGAAGAAGATAAGGTTTATAGACTAAGAAAGGCCCTTTATGGCCTAAAGCAAGCACCAAGGGCCTGGTATGACAAGGTTGACACATACCTGTCAAGGCTCGGGTTTGAAAAAAGTGTTAGTAAAGCTACACTTTATGTGAAAAGATCAGAAAGTGAGACATTGTTGATTGTTTCTCTTTATGTGGATGATTTGCTTGTGATTGGAAGCAAGAATGAGCTCATTGATGAATTTAAAGTTCAAATACAAGAAGTGTTTGAAATGACAGACTTAGGAATTATGACATATTCCTTGGTATGGAGGTGCATCAGTCTGATTAAGGGATTTTCATTAGCCAACATGCTTTTTCTTTGAAAATTCTCAACAAATTCTGTATGCAGAACTGTAAAATAGTCAACACACCTGTGGTTCAATGAGAGAAGCTGACTAGCAATGGGAATCAGGAAATAGTTGATGAGAAGCAGTATCGAAGTCTGGTGGGATACTTGCTTTATTTAACAGCAACTAGACCTGATATCATGTTTGGTGTTAGTCTTTTATCAAGGTTTATGCACTGTTGTGATGTGGTTCATTTCAAAGCAGCAAAAAGGGTCCTTAGATACATCAAAGGAACTGAAAGTTATGGTGTTAAGTTTGAAAAGGGAAAAGAGCTTAAGTTAGCAGGGTATTCTGACAGTGATTGGGCTGGCTCAGTTGATGACATGAAGAGCACCTCTAGTTACTTCTTTACACTTGGATCAAGTGTCTTTTGCTGGAGCTCAAAGAAGCAACAGACTGTTGCTCAATCCACAGCTAAAGCAGAATACATTGCAGCTGCTACAGCTGTTAATCAAGCCATTTGGCTTAGGAAGCTCCTACATGATCTCAATGAAGATCAAGCTGAACCAACTAAAATCATGGTGGACAACCAATCCGCAGTTGCCATAGCCAAGAATCCAGTCTTTCATGGTAAGACTAAACTTTTTAAAATCAAATTTCATTTTATTCGAGAGGCTGAACAATCAAAGGAAGTCAGTCTTGTTCATTGTAGCTCAGAAGCTCAATTGGATGATATACTGACCAAGGCATTAGGAGCTACTAGATTTGAAACCTTGAGAAGGGAAATTGGTGTTTGTTGCATACAATCCAAGGAGGAGTGTTGAACTTTGGCCTGCAGTGCAACATGAAACCAGCAGCTATCCAACTCACAAGCAACAGCAACACTGCTTGGAATGCAGCATTGAAGCTGGACCGAATGAAGCAATCTGTTTTGTTCATTTTGTTCCTATGTAACCTTGTTTAGTTCATTTGTAATTTGCTTACAAAGTTAGTAGGATTAGTTTATGATGTGAATTTGATGTAATAGTTTATATGTCAGCTTCCTTTTGTGTATAAGTTAAGTTAGCATTAGTCTAGCTTAAGTGGGAGCAGTTAAGTCATTAGGTAACTATCCAACTCATTTTGTAACTCCAATATATTTCAAATTTTGAATGAAAATTGATGAGAATGTTCAGTTATCATGTGTGCAAAGTTTCATTCTCCGAGATCTTTGGTTTTCATCTGAATTTGGTTCATTTTTGCTACTTTTGTTTTTGTTCTCGTTGCTGCCAATGTTCCAACACGGCCTGTGCAATATTGGTGAAGGAGATATTCCTAGTCACATTTCTGGTCTATCGTAATTGAGACTTCTTAATCTTAGTGATAACAGTTTTCACCAGCATAGCTGCATCGTCTTTCCAATCTTCAAAAGCTTGAATCGTTACCTGTGGTTCTAGGAAGAATGAAAAGTGGTTATGGTGCTCACATTATAGCCATTAACTGCTACACATTGGCTGAGAACATTAGTGCAATAACATTGCTGAAAACACATATTAAGGTTGATCAATCTCTCTTTTTTTTCATGGTTTTAGTTACAGAACCATCAAGTACGATTGATGCTTTCATTTTCAGGCGTTTGCGAATTCAAGAAAAGAGTCTGATGAAATGCCGGAATGGTTCAGCCAACAGAGAGGCGGCTCTGTAATTGAAATACCTCTGCCTCTCAATGTGATGTGATGTGATGGAACTAGAAATATATTGGTGTTCATAATACCAACATGAAATTGATATATGGTTGATCATCAAAGAAGGCAAAATGCATTTTGAAATTAAAACTTCAATACTTATATCATTTATAAGTAAAATAAAATCCGACACATTTAATACATAAAAATGATATGATAAAACTTTTCATTTGGAAGAATAGTGTTCTAACAAGGGGATTTTGCTAATACTTTTCTCTATCGGGGCAACATAGCTTTTAGATATTAATGTTTTTGTATATTTTGAAGTTCATTTTTTATTTTGCTCATTGTTACCAGGGAATCGAGCAAGATACTTGATGTCTTTTCAAAAATGAAAAAAATTTGAGATTGTTCAAAGTTCTTTGCCCCTCAAATTGTGATCATTTCAAATATCTTTCCAATAAGTTACGACTTTTAGATTAGATAGGATATTCTTTAATATCCTTGCCTTTTAAGCTTCCAACCTGACTGACTACCTTGTCGCGGGAAAAGGGATGATTGATACTAATGAAACGCAATCCTTATGAACTAGAATTTTGCATGTAGAAAAAATATAAAACATTTTCACCCTGCGTGCCACATGCATCACAAGTGAATGAATGCAGTCTCAATATCAAAGTCAATGCGATGGTGGCCAAGCACATTTGCTATGAAAGTCAAGATTGCAAATCGAATAATGATAACAAAATCCTGTTGGATTGATTTGGCAAAGACAAAGGTTCGGCTCAAACTCGAGAACAAGTTGGTGTTTGCGGTGGCAAGGGTGACTAATTTCAAGGGGTAATTCAACACATTTTCTGTGGAAAAAAATATTACAATCGAAACAACCATATGAATCATTCACCAATTTGGTTGAACAGCCGGAGGGATAACTCCATCGGAGTAGATCATTATGGTTATCAATGGATGTGGATGGGCAAGATGGAAGATCTTTATGAAGTTTCCACAAGTGCCACGTTGAATCAAACTATATTTGAGGTGAAAGGCAATTTTACATGAAGAACAACCATAGCTAAATCCCTTACCAGTAATGAACAAGCCGCAAGCCTTTAAACTAAACTAGAAATTCCATTCATGAAACTTTAAACATGATGATGTCCCAGCAATAATTTAGAAACAGAAATAAAATCTAAACGCGATAATATTTACTTTCAAGACAGAAACATGATTGATCCAAATGCTGAAGGTAGCTTGAATCGAATCAGTAGCTCTCCAAATGTCATTTCCATCCAAGTCATTTTGCACTTTGCTTCCTCAATACATAATTTATGGTACTCCAGCGCACCCAGTAGACCACCACGATTGTATCTTAGCATCGGACGCACGTAAAACTCGAAACAATAAAGTACGCTATTTGCTAATGGGCTTGCTTCCCCCATTGGGGAAGAAGGTCGAGCAACCGGCACTCACCCTCTACTCAGCCATCGTTGGTTGGACCCCAACGGAAATTTGTCAATGCCCAGCTGGTTTCTTTATGAATGGTGGGAATACGGTGGTTAGGAAAAGACCAAGCCTTGAAAATTTCTCGTATCTGGATTCGATCTACCCATCGTAAAAGTCCATGATATCGTAAGGGAGATTCGACCAATTGGACCCCTTTTTTTCTGGTGGCCGCCTCTCTTATTTGTAATTGTACCGGTTGTAATCATCTCTCCTTCGAAGGTAATGACCTTGGATGGATGTTGAGATAGCAAGAGCACGAGGAACAGAGAGTACCAATATCACTTGGACGTTAATCCACCTTCAGTTTCCTTTTATTTTTAGTGAAATAAAATTTTAAGAGGAGCCAAGCTTAATTTTACCATAAATTTAATTACATTATAATATTATAAAAGAAATAAACCGCCTTTGTCTTTGAATTAATTCATCTTAAGAAAATTACAAAAAAAAAAATTATCTAAAAGTAATCCTTTTCCAAATGAAATTGAAAAACTATCTACCATATTTCACCATTTAATATTATCTACAATAGTAATAATGTATTCATACACTAAAGAAACAATATTAATTTCATTGTTGGCATGTAATCCTTTTCTGAATGGGATTGGAAAATTATTTCCCTTGTATATATATAAATTTAGCTACATAGCTCTTAATATTCTAAACTCTTGTTTGTGTGAAGAAAAAAAGAATGGAGGTTAAAGTAGTGAAGATCAAGGTTCTTGGAAAGGGTTCTTATGGAGTTGCGTATTTGGTCAAAACTGTAGCTCCAGTTTATAATCAGATTTATGTGTTAAAGTCTGCCAACGAAGAATACTCTCTTTTCTATGCAAGGAAGAAGAAATCATTCTAAAGTTAGTTGATTGTCCCAATATTATTCAATGCTATGGTGGTTTCACGAGCGTTAATTGAGAGAGAACAAGGAATGGTTTACAATATGTTCCTTGAATATGTTCCAGGAGGTAGTCTGCTAAACTTGATGAACAGGTATGGTGGTAAAATCCCAGAAAGGGATGTTAATTGTTATACCCAAATGATACTCGAAGGGCTTCTAGACATTCATGAGAAAGGGTACATTCATTCGGATCTAAAATCGGGTAATATTTTGGTTTTCCCTCTTCAACATGGTACCGGTTTATCTACTTTAAAGATTGCAGATTTCAGATTAGCTAAACAACAAGAGATAAAAGATACGAGGTCTGGGTTTCGAGGTACAAGGTATTACATGCCTCCTGACAGGGGCGAAGCCAAAACAAAATTTTAATTTTTTATAGTCTATTATCTTTACAATTTTTAAAGGATTAAATTAAATTTTTATAATTTTAAGGGGGTTAAAGTGCAATTTTACTTTTACTAATTTAAAATGTGCATTGGATATATGGTCATTGGGCTACATTGTGGTTCAAATGATTACGGGGAAATTGCCATGGGACACTTGTGATGGAGATGAATTGAGAGACAAGCTTTTGAGAGGAGAATCACCCAACATCCTGGAAGACATGTCGAAGCTAGGGAAGAGTTTCTTGAAGGAATGCTTTGTTATTGATCCAAACAAAAGGTGGAATGCTAGTAAGCTACTATGCCATCGCTACCTTCTTCTACCAGAGCACATGCTTCTCGGAGATCACCGACAATCTTTTCCATGTTTTCAACAGCAAAAAGTATTCAGTCTCGAAATATTCCACCACCACCCAGTTTTAACATTCCTAATAGTGTTGGAAAGGAGAAAAATTTTAGAGGAACAAAGATTAAGAAAGATGAGTAGTTGCTATGAGCAAGGAAAAGCTATGGGATACTTGTACGTCTAGTATCTATGATTTCTTTCTATTTGGAGATCACGTGATACGTTTTCAATTTTCAAGGGAAAATGTGAAGTTGGTGTAAAAAATAGACCATCGACAATGGCTAAGAATCGAAAACAGAAGAAGAAGAAGAACACACAAAATTTCACGTGAAAACCCTTTCGGTAAAAAAAATCACGGGTAGAGGAGAAGATAATTCACTATGTCAAATTCGAATAATACAAGAGGAGAGACAACTACGTCTATTTATAAGTTTGTAAATCAAAGTCAAATAGTAGTAATACAGTAATTAAGGTTAAAACACATTATTCTAATCAACATCAAATAGAGGAAGTAAACTTCTATACGGATGCCACTTGTAAATCCCTCTATCTTGCCACTTATATTTTATTTTCACAAGAATTTGGGTCACACTATTTTAACCGTTGGATTCTAAAAGTAAAGTGTTTGTTGACATGCTTCTAATATCTCAAATGTTTTGCATTGCAAATAAAAAGGTTGGAGAGAAACCAAAAGCAATAAATTTTATAGATTTTTTTCAGAATTTGAGTCTAATTTTGTCACTGAAACTCTTTTTTTACTTTTGTTTATATATATAAATATTCATTCAAGTTGGACAATCATGATTTCCTTATCCAAATATTATTCCTTTTATATAGACTATAAAAATGCCTACTAATACAATTTCTTCGTTTATCGTCTTTCATGACAAAAATTTGCAGTATTAACCCATCAAGAATTTATATGCAGAAAAAGAGGAGGTCTAATTGCTTTACACTTTTAAATCTCACGATGAAATCCTCTTGAAATTGCAGCTTATACCAAATACTAAAATAGTTACACCAACATGGAATGACAGCTTAGTCATACCACCGTTTTCTTTTCTGATAACAGGAGACTGCATGAAGTATCACCCAAAATATTCCAACAAAACAAAAACTGGTAACTTTACTTTTAATTTCCAATTGATCTGATTTCAAGAGTAATGTACAAAGGAGGCATAATCCAAGCCATCAACTTTGTTCTTTGGTCCAAAACTTTTACGACATCTTTGACTCTCTTTTTATTTTTCGATTTTGTTTTTGTACCTAATCAGAAATCAAATCTCATTCGAAAATTTATTGAAATTAAGCACAATAAACATATAAATTTGGCATACAACATATTCCAACATAGGCAAACTGTAGTTTGATTTTTTTTTTTTTATTGCTTCTACGAAGCTTGACTAGGTTCGATTACTAGCTTATTGCTTGAGGTGATTTTTATACCAAAAGTGAAGGCAAATTATCGATGCTCAAGGCTGTTGGAACAAACTTGGGAATGATTTGAATGCATTGGAAGGCCCCAGTCTAAGCACCTTAAGATTCCATGGAGTTGGTGTCATCAACCTAACCATTTTTCTGGATTTATAAATTTATTAATTTTGAGCTTCTTTCTGAATTTTTATTAGATACTTGAGACAAACCCGACCCGATCTATGGATAGGTCTACTTGTACTTGATGAATCGATTCTTAGAGGCCAATCAACATTTGAGAAGCTCTTTGCTAAAAAAGCCAACTATAACTTTCATAGAGTTTTTAGTTGTAAATATTTCCCTTTCACTGGACCTTTTAATCAACATAAACATGATTATCGTTCAACCTCGTGTATGAATTTATTCATGGATCGGGTCACCCGACTTATTTAAAAAGTGAGAGAGTTTGGACAAAATTATAAATTCAAAAAATGAGCTTTGACAAAAAAAAA